>JASGXE010008084.1:0-55829 GCA_030068105.1 Sinentomon sp. SZTP_YWyxl
CTTTTAAATTTTTATCTTTTGAACAGTTTCTGAACTTCAATGATGATAATCAAATCGTTGTGACGTAAGTTAGTTTTCGCATAAGAAGGAAGCCGTCGCAGTGTGTCTTCATTCCCGGTTAATCTCTGCATTTTCTTTCTACATGTGATTGAAAATGCAAGTATTCCTGTCGTCCATGGCTGCAGCCAGCTGATGTTTCATCGACGACTAGATGCATTTCTATCACCCCCATTTGAAGCACCTTGCAAGAACAAACATCTGCCTGCGTTCTGAGTATCGCATTGATGATGATACGAATAAGTACTTCAATTTCTATTCCACGTGATTATCCAAAAATCAATGTTGCGGCGCAGAAAATAAAGGAAGGAGATTTATTGAATTTTAGCGTTTATCTTTTGTCACTCCGTAGAATCCGGACGCCATTAGAACATGTCACAATTCTTCCAATAAAATCACCAAAATGAATCAAGAAATCTGCTGTGTGCGACCAAGCGTTATCCTCATAAATTTCAAAGCAGATGCTAACAGCCTAAATAAAAAACACGTTTACAACATTTATCATGTTTCAGGAAGCACCATGGGAAGTTCCTGAACACAAACCACCCATTGAATGGCCCTCCAAGGGAGAAATTGAGTTCAAGGGACTGAAAACCAAATATCGCAAGGAACTTGATCTAAGCTTGAATAACATTACCAGCTGCGTTCGACCAGGAGAAAAGGTACGTTTAACATTGCATGGGTCAGTAAATCGCCTGCATTTTACAGTAATCACATAGACATCTAGTCAAGTAGAACTTTACTGCCAGTAGAACTGTACTGCCAGCGCAATGCTTTGCAATGTGACGTGATAGGTGCGAAACACGCAGAAAAACGGCTACTTCTGGTTTAGTATATTCTGGTTTGGTATAATCATCACTTCTACCTCTTTTTGACCTTTTTTTTACCAAACCAGAACTCAATCGGTGGGGTGATCCAGTTGAGGGTTAACTTTAAGCTGAGTATTAAGCTAATGCGAATCTGCATTAGCTAAAGCAGATTCGGAGTGATCCATCTCGGTGTAGGAAGAGTTTTAGGCCGAGGCCGAATTTTTAACACCGCAAGAATTTTTTTGCCACAACTCGGTTTGATCCCCAATCGAAGAATAGGGAGTGATCCATTGAAGATTAGCTAATCTCCTGCCTTAGTCTAAGCCTAAAACAGCTTTTTATTACCGCAACTTTAAAACGACGTCGAAGGCGGTTTAAGTTATGGAATAAGAGCGTTGGTCATTGTGAATTGCAGGATGCACTAGCAAAATAACCTTTTCACAAATTGGTAATTGGTAAACTGCCGTTTTCCGGCATGTGCTGGTGCCGTGGAGATGGGCCACCGGAACCATAATGGTGGTGCCATAATGCCATATTGGTAATTTTCGCTCACGCCACGTGGCAGCGATTGCAAATGTGATTGTAATGTGGAGGGTATGCATGATTTGGTGACTATGCATGATTTCACTTCCCCATTCGCGATCCAATGTCGTTTAGTAAGAGCAAAAATGGAAGATTATTCATTGCCATGGAAGGATACCCTGTCCGACAAGTAGTGAAGTCTGCGTGGCGACAGGGAGGCCATAATGAGTATAGGCCTATACATATTCAATTTTGGAGTTTTGCGTCTGCCATGCGTGCTCGCTTTCCATTGCCTCTTCATTAGCTGTCACAGACGCTGTTCATTCAAAATACACTGCATCACGAATGGGAGTCCTTTTCCAATAATATGCGGGCCCCACAGCTGCTGCTCGTTCAGGCTCTTCTGCGATTTGATGGAAGCGCATGCCGGATAAAATAGGTGAAAACATTCCAAATATGGTGTGCAAATCAATACAACTTATAAGTACAGGTAGGTCTACTAACTCCTGGCAAAGTTTGTCCAACACATTTTTGATAAGCACCTAAAAACAGCTGTGACCTCAACTACACGTGGCCTGTTTCCTTTATCAAATACGTGTCGGATATGCCATAGCATAACAATGCCATGACCGCATTTCAAGAGACCGCATTTCAAAGAGACCTTACTTGACCGTCTGCACCATAAAATAGTGGCATATCTCACACATCATTGATGAACACAGCAGACCTTCGGTTTTGGGGTTTGGATTGCAATTTTGAATTTCCAGAACGAGCCAAAACGCAGTTTTCGCAAATAAACCTTCTCTCACTAGACGCCACGACCCCAGCTGGTTACAATCCCCGCAAAATGTCCCGGTCATCGAAGAAGTGAAGTCAAAGAGCAAATTTGATGAAAAAAAACAACAATTTAATGCAAACCAGGTTGGGAGTTTGGAGACTAGTGGGAAAGAAGTGCGATTAGCGAAAACTATGGCTCGTTCTGACATGTTTTGGCTAGTTTTGGATGAAATTGTTGCTTTCTTTGGCCTTTGACCTCAGTTTTCTGGTGACCGGGACATTTTGCGGGGATTATGCAACCTGCTGTGGTTATGGCGGTTAGTTAGTACCTAAAAGGCCTATTAGTGAAGACTTGGCTCCTTTTGCCCCGTTCTGGTCACTTTTGGCTCGTTTTGAATTTTGGGTTCCTTTTGGCTTCTTGTTTACTGTTTGGCAGAGACAGCATTTTATACCACCGCCTTCCTGCGTTAGACCAGAATAAAATTACTTACTTAAAAATACTACAAGGATTACTTCCAGAGCCTTCAATGTAATTATATTGAAGGCTCTGATCACTTCCATCCTCCAACTCTTGCTCATTATTCAATTGCTTATCATGTTGTTGTCGACGCACATAACGTCATACGTTACGATCAACCAATCACAGAGAATGCATTCTTATGCCACAACTAAGTTGTAACTCGATCACCCCGTTTTTTCGTTTGCTCCTCGGATTAACAGCTACGGATTTTCTGCCTTCTCCTGTTATAATCCGCCGCTGATCCGAATCCGTGTTGCATCCTGGAACTTTTTATTTATCAACGCAAATGGTGGCAGAATATTCGAAGAAATATTCTGAGTCAAGAAGTGAAAAAAATACATGGCATGAAAAAAAAGCAAAGCAAAACAACAGGAAAAAACAATGGAAATGAGTCACACGGCAGGTCAAGAGCTGCAAGGTGCGATGCCCAGGGATGCCTTAGTCTTTGTAATGGTGGGGGATACGCAGGAAATGGAATTCCAGTCTCTTACTGTGCGAGGGAAAAAGGAATTAAAGTATCGATTTGTGCTACAAATGGGGGTCGTGAGAGCAAGACCGTTGTCGGTTCTGCGTTGGTTGTTTTTAATTGGAAAAATGGTGGTATGGAGAAATTGCAAGAGTGGGCGACAATATCGCTTAGTAGCTTAATTCTACGCTCTCGAAGTCGCTGAGCCAAAGGGGTTATGCCCAGTTCTTTCAGTAGACCTGACACGCAGACGTTGCGTTCGAAAGATCCCTTGATCATTCTCGCAGCTCTCCTTTGGATCATTTCCAACCTCGAAATGTCCGCCTGAATCCGCCTGAATAGCAAGGATCCACACTGTGAACGCGCAATCCAGAATTATCAAAACGGAGGAAATGTATGCCTTAAGCTTGGCACGACGGGAACAATACCGAATATTTCTTGAGACAAACCACAAGTCCTTGCTGGCTTTTTCACAAGTACAAAACAAAAGAACAGGAAAAAACAATGGAAAAGAGTCACTCGAAGGCCAAGAGCTGCAAGGTGCGATGCCCAGGGATGCCTTAGTCTTTGTAATGGTGGGGGATCAAGAAAGGGAATTCCAGTCTCTTAAAGTGCGAGGGAAAAAGAATTAAAATATCGATTTGTGCTACAAATGGGGGTTGTGAGAGCAATACCGTTGCCGGTTCTGCGTTGGATCTTTTTAATTGGAAAACATGCTAACCAAAATTTTCCAACGAAAAGTGCTTATTGAGATACCCCCTCCGTTTACACCTAAATTTCTTGCAAGGCGTGCTCTTTATAACTTTCAATTCCAGATTCCGTAAAGAAGGCACGTGCATATCAATTTTCCTTCTTTCCGCGAACTCTTATCGACTGGAACAATCTTCCCAGACACTCTTTCCTGCTTAGCGGTTTGCTAAAAAATAAAGGTAAAATAATAAATAAAAACAAACAAATAAATATAAAAATCCGCTTCAACTTGGCCAATGAAGCAATTTTCTCAGAGTTGTCATCATGTTGATAATATAGTTGGTTTGACCTCCTCCGTTTTCTTGATTGTAATCGTTTTCGTCCTCTTTGCATTTATGAGTACTTTTTTCCTGTTATGAGTGTACTCGTATGTGTTCTGTGATCTTTTCATGAAGTATATGTATCTGTTTCTTTGTAAATAACTTGTTTGACATATTTGCGAAAATATTAAGCAAATAATATTTAATTGAAATTGAAATTGAAACATGATTGTGTGGAGAAATTGCAAGAGTGTGTGACAATGTATATTAGTAGATTAGTTCCACGCTCTCGAATTCGAGACTTAATCTCGAAATCAGCGACTTAAGTCGCTGAGTCAAAGGGGTTATGCCTAGTTCTTTCAGTAGACCGGACACACTGACGTTGCTTTCGAAAGATTCCTTGATCATTCTTGCAGCTCTCCTTTGGATCATTTTCCAGCCCCGAAATATCCGCCTGAATTGCAGGGTTCCACACTGTGCACGCGCATTGCAGGATTATAGCAAAACAGAGGAAAAGTATGCCTTAAGCTTGGCACGACGGGAAAAATACCGAATATATCTTGCGACAAACCACAAGGCTTTGCTGGCCTTTTCACAAGTAAACCGGACGTGATCTTTCCATGACAGATCGTTGGAAATTAAGACCCCCAAGTACTTCAATTGCGAAAGATTTTCTATTTTGCTGTCATTTATGAGGTACTTACACTATATCATTCAGGGCATTCTTGGCGCACCGGGTAAAAGTCATATAAGCCTTGTTCTTGGCTGAATCTAACCAGGCATTGCACCACACGGACGCTCGGCTGAGGTGTCTGCAGGAGCTTCAATTTTCCGGTATGGGACAACGTCATCGGCGAAAAACAAAAGCGCGCCCAATACACTGCCTTGCGGTGTACAGAGGAAAGATCGACTCAATGGAAGTGGCTGATTGCACTGACACCATTTGGGTCCTGGACTATAAAAATTTGGGTAAGAGCCTTAGTACAATTGGAGGGAAGCCCATGCCCTGGACTTTGGCAAGGAGTTGGTCGTGGGGGACAAGATCGAACGCCTTGGTGAAGTCAAGGAAAACAGCATGAGAGGAGTGATCCATATCCAAGTTCCTGCTTATTACATCAACATGTAAACAGAACTGAGACTCAATTGAAATATTCTCATACAAATCTCTGGAACACTTTTTGTCATCTGTATAAGACAGATTGCTTCTTAAAATAGCCAAATTGTGACCAAGAAATCTCGCTTTTTCTTTTGAGACACAAAGTGAAGTCTTTGGGGCCAGATGTTCATAATACAAAAATGAAAATCGACAATTTTACTCCAAAACCTAAGCGTTTAAAAATCGGTGCCTCTAACTGCATGGCATTAGCACCATATGCTATTTTGACGTTTCAGGTCGGTATCGTCGGTCGTACTGGAGCGGGAAAATCCAGCTTATCCCTGGCACTCTTCAGAATAATCGAACCAACAGAAGGTTCAATCCTGATAGATAAAAATGACATTTCTTTAATGGGATTGCACGATCTGCGGTCAAGGTTAACCATCATCCCGCAGGTTAGTGCAACCCACTCGACAAGTATCACGTGACTTCTCAACCATGTTTGCGACTCGGAGAAACAAAAACAATGTCGTTTAAAAATTTTGAAGGTTGGGTCATCCAATGTGGTGTCCGCTCCGCTTCGTGGCTCAGGTCTGCAGCATTTCCAATTTGGGAATAAGTTATGAAATCGAAATAAATATGCCAGCCGATCATTAATTAACCCGTCATTCCTGTTTTTAGCCCAATTTGGCAAAACGTGTTCGAAGTACGATGCAAGACATGTGATGGCAGTCATTTCCACGACATGAAAGCCAATCAGTTCGCGGTTAAAAAGACGAAGAAATGTCCGTTATACTTCACTCTTACCTTGTGCAAAGATTTGCATTCATGTTAGATTTTAAGAACATATCGGCAAGCCTCGACAACCTCTGCGGCAACAATTTGGAAGATGTCACTCTCCACTTGTTTCTGGATATTTTTTCAAAATGGATACATATCTGCGATTATAATCTTTCCACACGACGGATATTGACAAATTGTCAGAAATGGTTGTTTCTTTTGTGGTTACAGGATCCAGTCCTCTTCAGTGGAACTATTCGGACGAATCTTGACCCGCTGGGTGAATTTTCTGATACAGAGATTTGGAACGCTTTAAAATATGGTCGTTTAGAAGATTTCATTGAGTCATTGCCTGATAAATTAGACAGCATCATTTCAAGAATGGGATCGAATATCAGGTTGGATCTGCAGATTTAGCCTATTATTATGACGGGATCACACGTAACCAATAAGTCAATGCCGTTATTTGATATTTTCTTGGGACATATTGGATAGAATATTCGTATTTCTTGGCATCTAGGTGTTTGGTACCATTGGGCATATGGACGTGCGGATATGCGGACAGCAGTTCAGGTCTGTACCTGCTTCTGAAATGTTGATAACTGCAAAGGTTTGCTATTTTCTGTGATTAGCGATAGCGATGAGCCACCGGCTTACCTATGAATTTATGAAACATCACTTGGCTTGGAAAGGTATATCCGACAGAACATTCAATACATTTCGGGTTAAGTCATTTATACGAGGGGGACACAATTGCACGGCAACAGGGAAACATTTTAAAGAAAACAGCAGCACCCTTAGCCGTGCAATAGTGTCCCCCCTTTGGCCCATCACACGGCACAGGGTGTGCCTTATTTCTCTGGAGGTTGGATGGTCGGCTATAAGATAGGTTAATTAAGCGCTTTGGATTGGTTAAGTTAAGTTTGGTTGGTTCGGTTAGGTCGTTGGGTTACGTTAGGTTAGGTTAGGTTAGGTCAGGTTAGGTCAGATTGCATTGGATTGGGTCGAGGTTGTTTTTCGTGTTGGTTCATTTGGTTGTTTTTAGCAAAGGCACACTGCACAGAGAACCCTAACCTAACCTAACCTAACCTAACCTGACCTAACCTGACCTAACCTACTCTAACCAAACCTAACCTAACGACCAAACCGAACCTACCTTACCTATCCAAAGCGCCAAATTAACCTATCTCAACCGACTACCCACCCCCCAGAGAAATAAGGCACACCCTGTGCCGTATGCTGGTGCCAAAGGGGGGACACTATTGCACGGCTGAGGGTGCTGCTGTTTTCTTTAAAATGTTTCCCTGTTGCCTTGCAATTGTTGTCCCCCTTATAAATGACTTAACCCCACATTTCTTATCAAAAGGCCTCGAATATAGGATTTCATTATTTACTCAGGTGCCATTTGGAATCAATGGCTGCCTGCGCCGCAAAACATCATGACACTCATGCGATGCGTGAAGTAACACCAAAGCCTGCTGAAATTAGATGGCCACTGTGCTAACCAGTCGGTACTTTAAAATATCGCCTATCTTCGAGGACTTTTCACAAGCTCCGTAAATCGAATGATGCGAATTTGCCTTTATATCGCTCAGCAACTTTTCATTAAATCTCAACAACCGACTGAAAATACATTGAATAGCTCTGCGCATACATGCTAAACAGAGAGGCCAATTGGAACGAAGAGGTGTTTACAACTTCGAGGTAGCTTCAAAGCACTCCCGTTAAAAAGTGACCTTTCAAGGGCGCTTTACAAAATTACGGAAGCTTGTGGCCATGTCAGTTGCTTTCCTCCTTTCAAAGTACCTGGCCGCAGGGTGGCCTTCGTCTTCGGAAAATTCCTCAAGCATACTTTAAAGTAATCTTTGATGTCTTCCAATGCGCCTGGGGGTTGCTTACATCTCCGATTGAACAAACAAAAAACGATTATCTTCAAGGTTATGAGATTAACAGGTATTACACAGAACCGAACTTCTCACTGTCCGAATCATTTTGGCCGAGATTATATCGCACACGTAGTATAGCCGGCGGGGATCAAATTGCAACCACCCTGGTCCCATGCTGAACATTGCCTGGTCAATGGAATACAAAGCTCTGTTCAAAAGTGGGGCTGCAAAAAATATTTTGGATGGATGCTGCATTGTGACTAAGGTTTTTGAAAGGTGAGTTGATTGTGCATGTCAGGCTCAAAAGAGGGCCGCTTCCGTCTATTAAGAAATTTTCGAGTGGATAAAAACAGTTATAACATGGAAGTGTTCTGATGAAATACGAATACCGGGATATCATGCATCGCCAGGGCGATCCAGCTCAAAATTCTAATAGAAAAATGACCTGAAAAAAGTGCTACAGAAACATACGCTTCAGAAAAGTGTTCGAGTGCGATTGCATGTAAGTGCGATTTGCTGCATGCATCGTCTGTTGCCATCGAACATGATGCATAGAAAATCTGAAGATCTATGAAAATCACCAGTTTGCGGAGCAATTTTATGATGGCGAAAAGTTTAAAAAATCATTGCTCTAGGCATCTGAGAAATTCACTGACAGAGTAATAAAAATTCCACGATGGTTATGCTGTGTTTTAGACCTCCTGAGTAGCAAACACCCATCTATTATATTAGTGTTACTCAACCAAAAGGGACACTCACACAACATGTGCAAAATGATAGACATCGTGAACTCCGAACACAGCACATGAATTCACGGTGTAAGACTGAATTAGACACCGTTACAAACTGGACCATGTGTTGACAGGTTTATCGAGGCGTGACCAAATCTTATTGTTCATGAAAGCGTCCCAAACTGCCCCTTCTGTGTCCTTAAGAAATCTGTTGTATGTGATGCGGGTGAATATCCAAGTCAAGTTGGAGGTGAAAACAATACAAAGAGCATAGCTTTCAAGTGCCCCAAGAGGTGCCACAATGTTATCCCAGAATGATCGTTACCGTGTTCCGTGTTCCGCATTGCCCATTTAAGGTAACACTATCGCACATGCTAATGATAATTTTCTACCGATAAATTTCCTGTTTGCATTACCGCAGTGGTCTTGCACCAAACGGGAAGAAGGAAGGTCTGCACCAAGGACAAAGAAATACAAAGAGCCCTTTGGTGAGTTTGTCGGATAAGTAGATCCTGGGAAAGGTTTGACAGAAATTTACAGTTCTGTAAAACAAAACTCTCCGCTGGCACACCCCAAAAAGTGAACTCGTATGCTTCGATACACTCAGCCAACCCAGAAGATTCGCTTCACTCATAAACAAATAGCATTGTTTCTGTGATTGAGGCGGCAACATTTCGGATTCCATCAGAAGGTATCTGCGTGTGGCAGATTTCACATGCGGTCATGCGACCAAACTCACGGATCAGCCAACACACTGTCCTCGCCGCAGTAAAGGTCAGTCTGAACGCATAATTTATCGCTGCTGCACAGGCATCCAGGGTGGCCTAAAAGTCTTTGGCCATAGCAAAAGTGGATAGTTTGTATTTTTTTGTCATAGTTTGTGATCTGCAATTTTTCCTAGCTCCAACCAGGGATGCAAACACTGTGTTGGACCCACATGTGCACATACATGGTAATGCAAATGTATTCCGAGAAAGAAAACTTTACATTTGCTGCTTTATCAAATTTTTTTTGAAAGTTTTTCTAGGAGCCCTAACTACGGATATCATCACTGTGTTCAGGACTACAATTTCTAATCAACAGTGGCTTCGGCTGTAGCCAGTTTGAAATAACAAAATATTATAAAAACAGCAAATTTACATTTTTACCCAAGGCTAAAAAGACTTTTGGGCTACCCTGTATGAATTGTGACGAAGCCAACTCAATCTGCGGCCACAATCTCCAGTCTCTAAAGTAGTGTCGTGTTTCACCTTCTAGCTGACTCTCGCTCACTATATGTATCTGGAGCCACTACGACGTGAAAGGTTTGAACTTTTTAACTTTACATTTTACAAAATATGCCATCACATAAATGGAGATTCAAATGTCGTTTTTGGACATGGTATGAGGTTATGCCCGACTAAAGGGGTGTCGAAATGGGAAGTCCACATGTCCGGTGAAATATTCGCCATCCAAATATGATTTTTTGAAAATGAATGATTTTCACTGTTAAAACCCATCATCTTCATCGAAAACGTTGGATCACCCAATGTTGAACAATATCTGACGCAAATGATGAAAAATGATAAGGCGGTGTTGACAACGAATAGTTGTAAACATAGATTTACTCGTTTTCAAATAACGCCCTTATTTCATAATAATCAATTATTGTTGCTATCATCACCAGCGGACACTAACCTTGCAAGTTGGATCCGCTCTTCACAATCTCTTGTGGTTTTGAAATTTGCTTTATCCGTCCTTCTCCCATCACTATCATCCATAGGAAATAAAATTGAGGAAGTCTCTTGAAAACCGCCATATCACAGACCCTAACAGTGCCAAAAGTTGGTTTAACAAAGTCAGTACTTTTCTCCTTATAGGAAAGGAATTCTGTACCAAGCGACATGGTTGGCGACAATTAGTTCTGAAAGAATATTTAGTTGGTAGTTACGAGTGGAAAATATTAAAATAGCTAAGAGTTCAATGTTGTTGGTAAGAAATTAAATTTACAAAATATGCAGAACGTTCAATTTTGGGCACTTCAAATGGTATTGAATCTGTTTTGATGACTAAACGAAGTTGTCCTATTTTGCGAGTTAAATACAGGGTGCGCTGTTTCCGAGTGGTCGTTATTTCGCTGAGGATGAGTTGTGCTATAGAGACTTGAATGTCGTGACGCAGCCACGGACGGCCTTGCCGATGTAGGGCATTGGCGATGCAGGCTTTTTTCCTGGAAGAAACCTTTCCGTGTTAATGTCTTACACCAAGCACTTGCATTTTTCACTTGTTCTTGACGTTAGCAATCTGTAAGTCTAACGACAGTATCAACTACCTCACACGATACCCGAAACTCAGCCGCGCGTCAAAATCAGCGGCCGGAATCTGACTTTACCTGGCAAACAGAGTAGATGATGTGATAACAGCGTTTCCGCGGGCGAATAAGCTTTCCCAATAGTAGTGGCCACATTTCGAAGGCCTGTACTTGGTTATTCGGGTCACAACCACTAACTCGACATGAAATTGTTGTTCAATAATCATGACCTGATTTCAGGCATATATTTATGTTCACAATATTTGCAATGTCATTTGATAAAAAAGCAACTAGCCCACGAATTCAACAAAGGAATGCCCTGCGAACAAGAAGTGCCACATTTCCAGACGCGGTAAGGTATATTTCGGTCAAGCGATTGCTGATTTGCGCGATTGTTGTAAACCACGAGAACAACTGCCGTTGGAAATTTTGCAACAAGATTACACACTTGGAGTGTTGGATTCAACAATAATAAAAAAAAACTTGGGTGCCAAAAGTAATGTCCTTGCCACTCAATAGGGATTAATATTTCTGGGACAAGGATTTCAAGGATTTCAGGGATAAATCCTCTCTGAATATAATTTAGAACATGTAAGAGACATCTATTACCTGTCCGAATCCTTCACAGTCGAGAGACGGTGCGCGATAGTGATCACAGTGGTATCCTTGAAGTATTCTCGGAGTGAATTCTAAAAGTAAGTTGCATATAAGATGTTTTAAGTGAGAAAACACAAAATGGTCTGCATTTGCTGCCACGTGAATGCAAACAATAGCTTGGCATCGATAATTCTCAGTTCTTCCAAATACAAATTCACAGTTTGATCGCTTTTTGTGTGGGGCTCGAACTAGAAAAAGTCATGTTACCTTGTAAGTGCCAAAATGCGTAGGTCTCTTTCCGATCGGCGACCGAAAAATATTTTATGGGCAATGGTGCAAATTGACATCCTCCGCCAATTTGGAGAAAAGGGCAGAAGAAGGGTTTCGATACGGAAACAGCAGTCGTGGGTCCGGACAAATAACCCGCGAAATGGTTCGAAAATTTATATGTCGGTCCACAACATCTGAAACCGAATACAAAGAGACACTCTGTAGTGTCGGCTACTCTCAGTGATGCAGGTTGCCGTGCAACGTCGAAACTGTGTTGCTGGAATGCGTTACTTGTTTTTATATCTGTGCGTATTTAAAACTTGTTTTTATATCTGTGCGTAGTTACGACCGACGCGTCTTTCTAGAGGGATAATTTCTTAAGGCGCCTGTCAAGTCGCTAATCGAACGACCCACTGGCTAAAAAGCTACTGTAACTTGCAGCAGTACCTTGTGCTAAATCTAATACTCTACATACCATACATTTTATTTTCCAACGGTCGAATTTTATACATTATGAACCCATATCAAGACATCACATCATCTGATATCATCGCACGTCAAGGCCTTTGCAGGCGTCTGTTACGGAGGCACCTGTTAAGTAGCTTGTCAATAAGTTACTGATCAAGCTGCCAAAAGTTGTGGCAGAAACTTAAGGCACTATGCTACACCCATGATGAATTTTGCAGCAAAAGGTCAAAAATCATAGCGCGTTAGGGTTTTCGCCTGCGAAAAAATTTCTGAAGAGGAATAAAAGTTCCGAGAAAAACCGCAGTGAAGCGAATTCTTCAGAGTTTCGTGATTTTACAGGATTGAAAATTGCTTGCATGCACTGGCGGCCGCCGCTATCATTTTCACGGGGAGGCTCCCTATGCGTAACTAAGGTGCATTTCCACCAAACCATGTTGATATCTCGGCTCGCAAAACATGGAAATTAAATTAGCCCTAACGAATGACGTAGGGTAGGTACTTCATTTTCTCGGATGGATGATAGGACGTAAGGTTAGATTAAAGGCGGTAGATGTTTGTTCATATGTTGCATAAGGTTTCATGACCTTTATTTTTATATTTTGTCAGCATATCTGGGAAATTCGTTCATCGGTGCTTTTTCCAAAACGAGAATTCAACACGGTGGATCCCCGAAGATTTCCCAGTGGAAAAAAGTTTCACATTTTGGAACTAAATATTTCGATTTAAACGTTCGATCAGAAATTTTAGTGGGCTTGCAAAAATGAACCCACCATCCTGCTTTTTTCCGTTGCATTACCCACAGTTGCTGTCGCCTCGTCCCGTATCAGTATCTTCGATCTTCGGAGTATGGCTCTTGTTAGAAAAATGAGCTGCTTGCGACCAATACTGCTTCACAAACACTGACAAAATAACGATCATAAAATTGCATGAAGCCATTTTTAAGATAAATTCATTTCACAATCAATTACGTGTTTCCTTTTCAGCGACGGAATAATGGGGTACTCTAATTTTTCCAACATAATTGAATTTCGGCTTTTTAAAAGTACTGAGAAAAGCACTGCTGCAGTATAAAAATGAACTGCTGTCTCTGGAAGATCAGTTTACGACGATAGCATCAAATAAATCTGAAAATTCATAGCAACGCAAAGCCTTGCAGTTAACCTACAGGGCCGTGACTTTAAACGCCGCTGCGTCTTGCCTCTAAACCCAGGTAAAATAGACGTTTTTATTCTCTTCCAAGACATTTGCAAGGCGCACAGATTTCCTTCTCAAATAATTTTACCAAAGACAGAATTCGATTCCGTATGGCTAATCCTTCTCCATTAAAAATAAAAAAGTTTTCGATTTCACCTCTCTGCAATCATTGTTGAGTCCAATTCCAGGTAATTTACATAAAGGTCTGAGCTGACATAGTCAAATTCACGCTCGGCCAAATGTCACAAACGCTGTGCAAAGATTATGCCAATTCGGCCGAATTGCACACTGTCACACCGGTGATTGGATTGAAATCACGGAGACACTCCTGTTGCACACGCTCGGATTCAACTCCGTTTTACGAATTCAATTAACAGACATAGCTGTTGGTTTTCCATTCTTACAGAGACAATCTAGGGTGGAAAAATCTTCGTGCAGGGTTGATGCTCAACGTGACTGGCGAGGTGGATTTAACAGCATTGGGTTGAAATTATGATGCTACATAAATCCGTAAGTGACAAAATCCAAATTTCAAAGGTTTCTTGGAATATTTGTAGGTATTCATAGTTGATCCTGTTACGATTCAATGGATCATACCTACACTCCTCATCAAAAGTCTTCGAACGCAATGGAGTTCATTATGATTTCAGACGCCATTTAGAATCAATGGCAGAATGCGCCGCAAATCATCATTAAACTCGTGTAAGGCGTGAAGTTGCACCAAGCACTGTGGAAATCAGATGGCTCCTGAGTTAACCAGTAATTTAAAATATCGCCTATGTTCGAGGAGTTTTGATAAGCTCCATTCTATTTCGTCAAACACTCATTAGGCTCAATATTCATGAAGCTCGAAGACAAACAAATTGAAAGCGACGCAGATACTCGTTCTTGAAATAGGGAAATGGAAAAGTATAACTTCTACTGTGCAGATATTCACCTTAGAATTTCTCTGCCAGCCGTTTTCAAAATATCCAAGTTCTTCTGGTAACAAAGCCGCGAACTCCCGAGTTTGCGTGCATCTAGTGCTTCCCAAATTTCTCTATCCGTAAAATCCCCACCAGGATCCAGAATCACTCGAAGGGTGACAGTAAAAAGAAAGGGTCCTAAAATAAAGATGTGGTGGAATATGCAAACCGGGTTTGAATTTGTTGATTTGTACATATAGAAATAACCTTAACTATTCCAGGTTAAGTAAGATGAATGCAACCTTTCCGTTATCTGAGCAAATTGAACGTGCCATGCAATTTGGTCTTCGTGTAACGACATTCCTCGACAGTTCACACTCGGAATTATTTACACTCCGGGAATATTTTCAGGGGCCGGATGGATAAATTCCTATATTTGGTTGAAATAGTCTCGGTATTTCCTGCGCAGTCCATAACTTTGGCTTTATTTCAGCATGGCTCCAAGCAAGTCGTGAAAATTTGCACGAAACTCCCGAGGGACAATATGAAACATTATCACTGTAACAACTTTGTCTGCCCGGAAAAGGCGACTCGTTGATCACCCACAAACAATTTATTTTATTCAATTAAACCGACAGATGTTCCAAATCCACCCCCAAATCGTGGTCTCCACATTCTGTTGTCGATGTCGCCAGCAACCTGCGTCGACGGCTTTTTGGCAAATAAGCTGAGAAGTCTCGTAAGCTTTGTTTGAACCATGGCCGAGAATGTGTTTTATTTTTTTCACAAGTCGTTGCTGATCGAGTTCACACTCTTTTTTAAAAGCCAGAATGTTGATTCCTGTGTTCGCAAGTCTGAACCCCTCTCGGGACCCAAGAACTACAGATTTTATATATTGAAATGGAGGACAAAAAAACCAAATCCAAATTATTCACGGATACTCGATCCCATGGAGGATCCCATCCCAACCCCGGTCAGATACCCTCATAACTTCATCAATTTACCTGAGGTATCGGTGTTATCTTTGTCCTGAGATCAATCTTAGAATGCCACAAGCCTGGGGACTCCCGGAGATTAACTCCCCAATGCATTCACGACACCTCTCTACAGCTTTCGTTTTTTCCTGCATTCGGATTTGTTACTCGCATTTGCTTTTAGATTGTAATCGGTCCCCAGAGTTAGATTTTGGTGTATTTTGTTGTATCAACCGGTTAACTCGCCGCTAAAACGATTGTCTGTGGAAGCTCACATTACAATCTCTCAAAATTTGCAAGATCAGGATTTGCAGCAATCCCGTTAAACTGAAACTGAAATAACCTGGTCATTTCGTAGTGGCTGGTCAAGTTCTTGCAATCTCCCAGCCATAATCGTTTAAATACACGGCAGTTCATTATTAGTTCATCTCAACTAATATTTACACCTCAAAGCGATCATTATGCGAGTCGAGGCTCCCAGAATAACCTGCAAAACTCACGGGAAGCTAGGATTAGCCATACGGAATCGAATTCTGTCTTTGGTAAAATTATTTGAGAAGGAAATCTGTGCACCTTTCAAAAGTCTTGGAAGAGAATAAAAACGTTATTTTACCTGGGTTTAGAGGCAAGACGCAGCGGCGTTTAAAGTAACGGCCCTGTATGTTAACTGCAAGGCTTTGCGTTGCTATGATTTTTCAGATTTATTTGATGCTATGGTCGTAAACTGATTTTCCATGGACAGCAATTCATTTCTATACTGCAGCAGTGCTTTTCGCAGTAATTTCAAAAAGCCGAAATTCAATTGCGTTGGAAAAATTGGAGTACCGCATTATTCCGTCGCTGAAAAGAAAATATGTAATTGATTGTGAAATGAATTTGTCTTAAAAATGGTTACATGCAATTTTATGATCGTTATTTTGTCCGTGTTTGTAAAGCAGTGTTGGTCGCAAGCAGCTGATTTGTCTAACAAGGCCATACTCTGAAGATCCAAGATATTGATATTGGACGAGGCGACAGCAACTGTGGATAATGCAACGGAAAAAATCATGATGGTCGGCACATTTTTGCAAGCCGCTCCTGCCCACTAAAGCTTCTAATCGAACGTTTAAATCGAAATATTTGGTTCCAAAATGTAAAAAGTTTTTGCACTGGGAAAGCTTCGGGGATCCACCATGTTGAGTTTTCGTTTTAGGAAAAGCACCGATGTACAAATGTCCCAGATATGCAGAGAAAATATAGAAATAAAGGTTATGTAACGTTATGCAGCATATGAACAAACATCTACCTGCCTTTAACCTACCCTTACCTCCTGTCAACCATCCGAGAAAATGAAATACCCACCCTACATTATTCGTTAGGACAAGTTACCATTTTTGCGATACGAGATATCAACATGGTTTTGTGGAAAAGCACCTTAGTTCCGCGTAGGGAGCCTCCCCATGAAAATTATAGCGGCGGCCGCCGGTGCATGCAAGCAATTTTCATTCCTGTAAAATCACGACACTGAAGAATTCGCTTCATTGCGGTTTTTCTCGGAACTTTTATTCCTCTTCAGAAATTTTTTTCGCGTGTGAAAACCTTAACGCGCTATGATTTTTGATGCTGTGATATTTTAAATGCCTTGGTAATGTCTAAAAAACCTTGTGCTGCAACATTCATCATGGTTGTAGCATGCTGTCATTGGTATTGGCCCTCCATTTTTGTTCCGAGTAGGAAAGGATTACTCACAGTGTTGTCTGCAGGAGATCTTTTCAAACAGAATGCAATTGTGGGTCAAGTGTATACCTATAGCTATAAAAGACTGAGAGAAAATTATTAATTTCCTGATTTACGAAAAAAGTATTTGACATTTACCAGCCTGAAGGGAATACTTGGTCAGCAGCCGAAAGCGGGCTTTTGAAAACAATTGAAAAATTGAGATCATTGGAGTCACTTTGAACTCGTCGCCGGAAATCTTCGTGCAGAATTATGTCAAGATCATGGCAATATTTGACTTTTTATGTTGAGAGAACCCTGACATGTTCTGCATTTCCTTCAACTCACCCTCTGGAGTGTCCGAAACCACCGAGATTTCCAAACATTTATCAAACACTTCATCAAATTTTCGTAATCGGAGGCAATAAAGAAGAAATCCGACGCATCGCAAATTAGAATTCTGTGCAACAAGCTGATTTCCCTCTATCGTCACATGTGGCACTTCGTTTAGGAGGACTCGTATTATCGATCACAGGTTCAGACCTGCATGTATTAGAGTCCAATTATTTCTGTCGTGCCATGCATCCAATAGTTGGTTCGACAGCTATAGAAGAGAGAAAAGTTCAAAGCGGCCTAGAGACCAATAAAAATTTAAAAGAAACATGCCATCCTTTTATGTGACTGCTAACTGCAGGCATTCCTGAATTTGCGTTAAGTTGTATATAAAGAACCATCAAACCCACAACGTTGGACTGATCTCCTCGCGGTAGAGTACGGAGCCAACTGCGGTTGTAAGTACGAAGATGTCACCGGTTATTTCTGTCCTCACATTGAGCCACCTGCAAATAATTGGAAATGCGTTAAAATAAGAAAACCTAATACAGCTACGAAAGAGAATCCTCTATCCTAAGGCAACAAAAACTGTCGAGAAACACAAGAACAACCGGCATTGTCCAAAGACATTGTAAATTTATAACCGCATTGAAATACACTCGCCTTAATGACTCACAACAAAATTCAGTCTTTGACCAGTCTTCAATTTAATTTGATTTATTTATTTAAAATTGCTCCCAATTTTCTACAATTGCGAAAAAGCATGCCAACGAGAAAAGGTACAAAAAAATAATAAAATTTCACAATCCGCCAGAAACAATAAAAAGTCCATCAGGAAATCCCTTTCTCAGGTCTATCCGAAATAAAAATCACAGCCAACCTCCGTTAAGTGCATCAAAGTGAAAATAACTTTGCGATGAACGCAATCCGCATTCCCGAAAGACTCGAGTCTTCGTTGTTAGCCAATGTATGCAAAACTTCTATACGTCTTATTTCACCAAAGTAAAAATTATTATTTTTTTATTATTACAACAATTACAACAACAAATGCATTGGTTGCTGTGTTTACCTAGACCTATGGTTACAGCTTTGCAGCAAAGTCATGGACAAAAAAAGACAAATCAAAACATCTCGAATTTTTAAACGCAACCCGCGCGTGCTGCATTCCCACGATAATTCGTATTATCGGCAACAATAATGGCAATTGGAATCAAACTAAATGGCGAATTTGAAAAATTTTGTGCCAGCGGGATTCACCTGTGGGTGAAGCGATGAAGTTATGAGGTAAAACGCCTCTGCCTCAGAAAAAGCATCAGCAGCGAATGTCATTATTCCAGGTTTCACCGCCGCATGACTGGAGGTCACAACGAATTTCTCACATCAGAATGTGATAATTCCGATTTTCACAAATAAATCCGCATAAACAAGGCCAAGCTAGATCATTAAATGTTTTATAGGATAAATGTTTAACGATAGTCAGATGAAAAAAAATAAAGAACAGGAGTAAAAATTCCACTTCATACTTTAACCAGCCGACGCTTCTCTCAAGCGAGAAAACAGATTCGCCTCTGTGACTGCTTCCAAGTGAACAAGTGCGCAAAAGATTTTATGTTGACAGTCTCTCTATAAAGGGTGTACGGCGAAAATGGAAACGATAATTGCACCTATTTTTTGGTGAGGCTGACGTCCGGGACGGTCGATAGCAAACGCGCCAGTCGGGAATTTTTTTTCTCGGTGTTTTTCGGTGCGAAAAAAAAACGAATTTTGTTTTTATTGTTTTCAATGGGATTGACAAAAGTTGAAAGAGCAAGTGCCAGCATCTCAGTGACAGGGTGTTCGGATTGCGCTGCCTGCAATTGGGAATGGTTCAGCGGCCATAATTTCTTCATACACACAACTTCAGGCCATGGCAGTTTTCCAGGCAGATTTCTTTTTGTTTGTTTCGACAGAAACATCGCAAGCCGATGAAATTTTGACTAGTGCGCGTATTTCACTCTTTGTGGAAGAAGCATACCTACACCCATTTCACAACATTCACGTGTCATTGCTCCACAGTCAGGCGATTCATTCTGACGACCAATGCAATGCTTGCAAGTGTTTGTGATCATGTCGAACAGGGCAGGACCCGGTCGAGTTTTTACAAACCCTGCCGCGAATTTAGATGGTTGAGAGCATTTTGCGCAAGAATGCTCGTTTGGGGCCCATTACTTGCAAGAAAAAAAAACTATTTTTTTCTTATCAAAAGGCATCTGAACCTGACCTAACCCTGTCCCCTCTCATGGAAAAAGCAGTGCTCGCTGGAGGCCCCGGCCTTCCATCTAAAGTCGCGGCAGCGTTTGGAAACTGGCGACCCGGCCTGTGTGCGCACCGCCCTTCAAGTTTTCGCAAGTGCAAGGAGAAGCACATGCGTTTTTACCCCTCTCCATTCCCAACTGAGTGCTTTCATCGTGTGCAGCAGAACCACAGGCCCACCCTGTTGCGATTGCATTTACCAAAGTTACAATGGATGTTTGTTATTGACGCGTCATCCGCACACAGACGGAACGCTGAAAACTTTTTTGAAAACTTTCAAGATATTGCTTGCAGATAAGCGGAGTTAACCGCACCGCAGGTGTTCGAAAGCAGAGCTACGTCTGTTCACTGGACACGGCCACTTGCTTGCAGTGTTTTTCGTTTCCATTTTCGCCGGACACCCTTTATAATAAAGTTCAAATTAAGACATTTTTCCCTCAGGCAAAATCGAATCTTCGTGTGTGTGTGTCTGCACGCGTCAATCTGTCGGCAGTCAAAAAAATATTCGCTCAACCACGCCCGGCTAAAAAGACCGACGCACAGCCAGAAAAGACCAACTTGCACTCCACGCTGTCAAAAAGACCCACGCCACAAAAATTGGCCGAGGCCTTATATTACCAAACCAAACAAACCTGTCTGGTAAGGTAAGAGGGGTTAGGTCAGTTAGGTTACGCTGTCCGTGGGTCTTTGCTCTGCTTGGGTGCGCGTGATTTGTGTCTGTTTGTGAGTCTTTTTGGCGGCGTGTTGGTGTGCGCATGTCATTTTTCGCTGTGCGTGGGCGGGTCTCCGAAGTCTCTCTGTTATGTCAATGTTTTTAGCAGACCCTTGAAAATCATGCAACCAGGTGATGCATGGTTGCGAATCGGCGCCGTGGAAGTGACGGTGCATTCCTTTGCTTTCATTCTGATTTGAACCGACGCGAACGTCTTCGTGTTATCGCATGAAACTGGAATTCGTTGGAACGTCGAGTGGATTGTGTTTTTGCGATGAATCTTCCGGAATCTTCTATCAATCTCTAACGTCCTTGAACCGGAGTCAATAATATGTTGACAGAATGTGATTCTTCTGGTGTGCTTTCGGCGGACTTCCCTATCACTCCTGTCTCAATCTTGCCTCACGCTGGAAAGTATCTTTGAACAAAAGCAGATTGCGAGTGAATTTTTCTGTTGCGAGTTGACACATTTCTGCATCCTTTGCTGCCTGCAGAGTTTTTGCATGGTTGAGAAAAAATGTTAAATATTTCATTTTGAGATGGGGTGGGTGCCATGGCATCCATTCCGTGATTCAGTGGATGCGGCGTTAGGCAGTTGCTTATCTGGCAATGTCACCTGACCGAGTGCCGGCCAATTTCTGTTGCACCGTGCACGTCTCAACAAGATGGAGTCATTTTTTGGTGGTCAGCGCATGGGAAACTGCCCATTCAGAGCGTTCGCACTTTTTTGTCGTTGAATTTTGACTCTCGCCAAAACTTCCTTCTTCCAACACACGAACAATAAAGACTTGATGACACAGATATTTCACAAAAAATGAGAGGGAAACCATCCATGCATGTTCGACGCGGACACAAACCAATCCAGACGCAGATGGCCAATGCATGGTATTGTAGTTGCAAGCCTCTGCAAATGGTGGAAAACTCCGTCCAGAACCAGCAAGATCTTGGTGCATTGGTTCCATCAGTGCAGCGAAATCAATAAAATGTTCATTCCATTCGTTAAACAACTGAACACTGAACTCGAGAAGACAGGAGACAAAGCGCAGCCTCCAGGGGCTGGAGGTCCCAACTGGACACGCAGCGCAAAAACACGGGTGCGGCCGAAGGCCGCAATGGGGCGAAGCCCCACTAGTCTGTCATTAAAATCACTACCGGATAGCGACTAAAGTGCGTTCATTTTCAGAATGGTCCGCGCCAAAACTCCCAGCAAAACGAAGGTGGGAGCGGGGGCACGACAGTGGTGTCCAAATTGTACAACATTCTTTGCCTGAATATCCGAGTTGTTTCATTTAAGCGCTATTTTCGAAGTGAAATTCCCGAATGCGCCGGTGGTTCAGTGGTAGAGCGTTGGACTTTCGATCACAAGATCGTGGGTTCGAGTCTCGCCATGGGCTAAAATTTTTAATTTTCATCTGGCACATGCTTGCTTCGGCAAAACATATCACAGATGGAAAAGCAACCAAAACATGATTTTGAAATTTTCCAGACATGAACACGTGTGCCTGTGTTCCAGTTGTTGGCAACAACAGCAGATGCGGCCGCACACCATTGCAGGTCGGTGCCATATAATTGCAAAGTGAGGGGCAGCGAAGTTTCGGATCAGCGCTGCACCAGAAGTGCATATTTCAAAAGCCAGGAGCGGAACGACCAACAAACCAGACAGATTGTGGTCACAGAAAATTGAAAAAACTCCGAAAAATAGAATTATCAAAAGATTGAGAGGTGAAAACCGACAGAGTTTCGAAAATTGAGGCCTGCAGCTCAAAATCTCAGATTTCCGATTTTATTCACAAATTTGCACATCCCTGTCTGCAAAAAGCGCGCGGACCATTCTGAAAATGAACAGACTTTATGTACTCCTTCGTCATCAGCTTTCCGCTCCATTGTGCATTGGCCAGAATATGAGCGCGCGCATTGGCTGAGAATAGACGGTTGCGGTGTGCGGGACATAAAGAGCACTGTCGGCTGGTGCACAGAGAAAAATCGAGGACAAAAATTCAACTTTTTTTGGAGGTTGAGAAGAAATGGTTGTGGCGACTTTCCATGTGTCTTGTGGACAACCAAAACATTGGTTGATGTTCCAATGTGAGGAGGTTCGCCGCAACAAAACAATATTGTTGATTGAATATCAGCCAACGACAACCGGTTTCAAGTTGTCCCGACCCAGACGATGGTTTGGCAACAAAATTCTGCTGTGGTTGTTGCCACGCGGGTTGTTTTGATCCGCATGAAACAACCAAATTGTTTTGTTGTCCGCAGAACTGCAGTGATGTTGGAATGTCGGCTCCGACCGACCTGCCATCTGCAGGGACGCTAAGGAATTCCAATTTTCCGCTCGTCAGTCGTCAATCCATCGTCAATCCCAGCGTTGCGCTGCTTTTGTCTCGTCTCGTGTTCGTGTTGGTGAATGTGGTTCAGCGTCCATGGATGTTTCGGTCATCGTTTTATTTTTGATGACTTGCCTTCTGTTGTGGTGAATTGTTTTTTGTCCAGTTTTTGTTTGCACAGATTCATGTTGCATTTTTGAGGTTTGTCCACGTTTGAAATTATTTCTTTTGCAAATCAAATTGCTTGGTGGGCCTTCACAGAAGAAAATGAATGACATTTTTTGAAAAACATTTTTAATTGGGGATTTTCAGAATCCCAATTTTTGCCTCGGCGTTGGTGTGCGTGCACGAAATGTTTTGTCCAGACTTCGTCTCTTTTCATGCCAGGCCAGGTCAATCACTTTGGCAGACATCCTGCTTCAAGGCAGGACATCCCACCTTGGCATCCTGCCTTGGCAGGATCCATCCAAGACATGGAGACTGTGCCAGTTGTTTCTGTTGGCACACATTCTCAATTCATCACAAGAAAGTGAGGTCTGGGGAGGAGCACAGCGGGGTTCCAACTTCCAAGTGGCGGAGCCCCTGGGGGGCGTGGGGGCGGAGTCCCCCAGAAGCTGAAGAAAATTTGAAATTTAGGGTTCATTTTCGGGGCAAAATTTATGGTGTTGTGGCCAATTTTTCCCACTAAGGGGAGCTGAAAGTGCTTTGTAAGATGCCACAGGTTGCGCCAGGGAGACTCGTTCCAGTGGTTTCTTGGCACTCATTCTCAATTCATCACTAGATAGTGAGGTCTTGGGAGCTGCGCTTGCGCACCGGGCAGGGGCGCCATTTCAGGTTCGGATAGGGGGGGGGCAAGCTGAGGTAAATGTGACGTGCGGCCCAAAAAAGCCCGCCGCAGGCGAATGGGGTCGGGCGGAGCCCCGGGGTCGGAGCCCCGGGCGGGGCAGCCCTGGCAGGGGGTCTGGGGACGGAGTCCCCCAGAAGCTGAAAAATTTTGAAATTTGAGTCAATTATGGCCTCAAAATTGTGTTTTTTTGTCACTTTCACGACAGCCGGAAGAGAACGGAGGCGATTGTCACAACTCAACAGTCACGCAAACCTGGACTCGTTTCTGTTCGGACTGAAATTCAAAGAACTGCTGGAGAGCTGGGCTTGTAGCTTCGGAAGGTGTGTGGATTCCCCTGTCCCTTTTGGGTTCAAGAAGGGAAATATGACTGGCTGGGGCAGCGGGACCCGCAATATCGCCTGTTGAAATCTAGTACCTACCTGCTGAAATTTTTAGTATAAAAACGGGTAGGTACCAATTTTTAGTATAAAAAAACCGGGTAGGTAGGTACCAACTTTGCAATTAAGCCTTCCAAAACTGCCAGTGTCAAGATGGTTATGGAAGTGGAGGATTAGTAAAATTCTCATTTAAATAGTGTCCAAATCTTGCAAAACTGCAGAAACAATCCAATATTTGGGTCATTCGGTTCTGGATTCTCGAAGAATTTCCGGAATTCAGGGGGGGCAAATGCCCTTCCCTGCCCCCCCCCAAATGGCGCCCCTGGCAGCGGGGTTCCAAGGGAGGGGCAGAGCCCCCGGCGGTCTGGAGGGCTGATCCCCCCAGAAGCTGAAGAAATTTTAAAATTTCGGGTCAATTTCGGGCACAAAATTGGTGCTGTTGCGGCCAATTTTTCCTCTCGGCGGGAGCTAAAATATCTTTGTAAAACTCCACCGGGTAAACAGTAGGCCTACCAGTGATTTCTGTTGGCACTCAAAAGTCAAAAGTCGAATCCTCCATACAATCCAAGGTCCCAACTCAAAGGGCCATTGTCTGCTGTGACTTTGGCATCCAATCGGGGAGGTGCCATCCAATCCAGTCCATTTCCACAAATTTCCAAATCAATTGTAAAATGCACAATTTTTTCTCCCATGTCGACAACCACGCATTGCAGTCCGGTTGCAAAACACTGCACTTGGATTTCACACACGGAAATATTTCACTTCAGTGTTTCAGTTCAGTCCAAAGGCAGAGTGAAGTCCACGGTGCTGCACTCTGGAGAGAACAGTGAAGCTCGATCAAACCTGTCGCATGGTGTCCAGGTCAAGCCATCCAACGTAAGAGCAGTGTCACATGGCCGACCCTTTCTTCAGTGAAAATGTGCACTGAATATGACCAATATGGGTGACGTTCATCCCATTCAGCAAAACTGCTCTTTTCATTGCATTTTTCCATCTTCAGTGAAGTGAAAAGCAGATCAGCCAGTGATGAGGTGCCAACGGAGCGAAGGAATGGAGATCACTTTTCCACATTCCCATTTCCCGAGAAAGTTGGGAGAGTAGGGAAAGCTGGGATATTGGCTTAGAAAGTCGAGAAAGTTGGGAGTAGGGAAAGTTGAGAAATTGCTTCCCGTTGGGAAGTGATTTCCTTTCTTGCGATTTCTCTACTTTCCCATTTCTTTGCAATTTTCCCAACTTTCGTCACGTTTGCCAAAAGTTGGGGGATTCCCCCTAAACCCCCCCCCCATCGCAAAGCCCCTGCCAATTCGCACACTTGCTTCCCTTCAACAACCAGACTTTGATGCAAAAAAAACCCATAAAAGATTGTTCAAATAGCCTTTTTTCATATTCCCTAAAATATGGCTACCTAGGTACCTGGAGACCTGGATACCCATTACCCAACTGTAGGTATACCCCCTGGACACGTGATGTTGGGTTAGGATAGGATAGAATAAGGTTGATTAGGTTAGCTTGATTGGGTTTTGATGGGTTAGAAAGGTAGGTACCTACCTATCCAAGGGGGAAATCCAGTTTGGTGTCCAGGTATCTAGGTAGGCCTATCCACATTTTGATCACCTTGTTTCAGTTTGATTAACGAGTGACATATTTTTACTACTACCTACTGCAGGCTAACGGAATGTCTTGGTTAGTTTATATTTTGATTTTTGGGTAGGTCTGCAGCCTGTATGGTGTCATTACCTACCCATAATCTCGCCATGGATATTTCATCTTTGCTCAATGAGTGGGGGTTTGCAGAGTTCACGGAAAAGTTTAAAGGTTTGTTTGTTTATTTTTTCGATTAATTTTTTAATTGAAGCATTTTTTGATCTTCAATACAATCATAAAATCATCCAATGTGGTATCCGGGTAATTGTAAAAGGCAGAAAACGGGTGGATCAAGACAAAAGCAATGGTGGGTAGTGTTTGGGGTGGGTGTTTTTGTCCACTTTCGCAGGGTTAGTGGAACATCTACACCTTCCTATAGGTAGGCACTTTGTCTCTGAGTCACTGGCAAGCCTCGGAACGTACCAAGTGGTTCCATTAATCATCAATAAGTCACAGCGTCGCAGCTCATAATAAAAAAACTGTGTGGTGTGTGCTCACCTTTACAGTTCGGGAGAAAATTAAAGGAACCACACACACAATACGAGTAATTGAAATGCAATTTTCATGGACAATTTGCTTCCGGAACGAAAATTGGCCGCAAAGTTTTACCTTTGTAGACCAACCAAAAGAAAAAGAAAATAAGTGAAAGTGTTTTTCATAAATATGCGATAAAATTATTGAAACAAAACTTTTGAAACAGATGTCAGCAATATGTTGGCGAAACGACACTTTTTCTTTGTGAAAAATGAGCCAACAAAAGGAAAGTTTCGTAGGCAAATCAGACAACTGCCATTTAATTCACGTTGGTGGCTCCATTAATATTAATTTTTTGAAAAAGATCAACCACATCTGCTCCTATTTATACCCGCATCTCTAGACCCCTTGCCTGGCACCTGGCAAACTTTTTTTTGCGACCACCTTAAAATTTCCTGCCGCTGACAAGTGACACCTCCCCTCGAAATTTTGCAGATGATCCCAATTGACTTACCTACTTGGTGTGGGAATGTAGGTTGGTAGGTATGCTGTTCGGACATAAGTGCACTCCAAAGATAATGAAAAACGTGATGTGCAGGTGATGTAGATAACATTTTCACGAACGGTAAGAAATTTGTCACATACGGTGCTTCAAGAGTCATGAGTTATCTTTTAGGTTACAAAAAGACCAACATTTGAAAAGGGAGAAAGAAATCTGGCAAAACATCTTCCGACACTTTAATGAGAATAGATATTTATTCTTTGGGGCGAATTTTAGGATGTTTTGGGTTGTTATTGCTAAATGGGACCAGTGCTCATTCAAGCAAGAAATATCCCAGCCAACTATTCATTTTGTTTCAGAGCAACATGTTGACATGGAAGTGTTGAAATTGCTGGATCCAACTACTTTGCTTGAAATTATTCCGGATATTTCTGTGGGAAAGAAGTTAAAGTTTTTAAGCAAATTGAAATCATATCAATCAACAGACCAAACTGATCAATCCAATCAGGACCAGAACGGAGAACCTGTGGTTGACACGAACAGTCAAGTTGTTGCAACACTGGTTTTTGAAAATGGATTTTTGACAGATGGAAAAGGCCACGAAGCTGTAGATCCCAGTACGAGTCAAAAGGATAGTGAACAGGTTTGATTTCGTTCTTTATCATGGCTTTTCTGGCATGGGGGACAAAAGCTTTCTTCCTTTTTTAAATCTTTGTACCTATCAACTTTTTTCACTTGAGGCGATAATCTGGGTGGGTTTGGCGGACGGTTTGGTTACAGTTCAAGCACCCATGCACAGGAATGATTTTTGCTCGTGATGGAGTTGTTGGTCATGTTCATGATAAATTTTTCCTTCATTTTAGTGACCAACTGTTTTTGGAAGGGATGATAAGCGCAGCGGATGAATTGTCAAAGAAGGATTAGGGTTCTAACCAAAATTTTATTTTCGTATGAGAGGCGAAATTGGAGTATTTGGGTGTGCAGCTTCCTTCCCTGGGGAGTGTCACCCCCGTACTACAATTTAAGCACTGCGTAAGAGTTCTTGGAGCACCCTGGGGTTTGACAGTATTTTGGACTTTGATTTTGAGGTCAAAATGAATCCAATCCAATTCCAACATGAACACAGAAAAAATGCTTAATACTAAATTATAAATGTTATTTCACAAAAAAGCAGGTACCTACTGCCTTTCCGTCAGATAGCGAGAAAAGAGGAACTGCCTGTTATGCAGGCCAGTGAGAAATACAGTAAGGCATTTTGATTGGCAAACAGTGCTCTGACTGACAAACAAAGCTCGGTAAACGAGCTGCAAAAGAACTGGTTAACTCAACAAGGTAGCGAGTAGCAACATAGGTAACCAAACGATTACAACTTCATCTGGAATGGGGAAACGGTCCAATGAGTTTCCTCACCAGTAGGTACAGTACCAATATTCTAGCATAACACATTTCTTGTTTGGATTTTTTGTTATAATTTAGGTTACATCTCTCATGGGAGGATGAGGAGTATCGCACAGAATTTACCTCTATAATGCAATTTTGCGTGTTTCCGTCTTGGTTCAGTCCATTACCGAAAAACAAAGGCTTTATGGCCCCATGAGGGCTTAATCGATGCTTGCCAAAAATTTGTGTACCTAGGTATTAGGCCCATGCAAAGCAAAAAGCACCTGGAGAGTTGGCTTACAGCATTTTTAATAAGAGGCTGGAAAATAATCCCGGTGAGCACATGGAAATTGAAAAATTGAGATTTTGGTCTCTAGCATATAATGTGCCTATACTTTTGGCAAAGTTTTTTTTATCAAAGTTTTTAAATGCCTTCATAATTAGGACGTCGCATTTTTTCCTCAATTTCGCAACCCCCTCCTCCAGGTAACACAAAAAGTTAAATAGGTTCCCATTCCAAATGTTTTTTGCCAATAAATGCTGCCAAATATTTGGTATTTGGATATGCAAAACTAAACCATGGATGTACCTGCTTTCATTTTTCAGGAATGTTTTGCTGGAGCATCCACATCTGGATGCCGTGTTGTCGATCCATTGGGTGATTCGCAGATTTTAAACGTACCTTGCTCTGGAAACCTAGGAATCTATAGTCTGGAGAATTGGAGTAGTCTGCTTGTAAGAAAATTTTCATTTATTTTTGTCTGCTGTCTGAATTTTCACTCATGAGGGAATAATGACCGTGAAAATCGTGAAATGATGGCCATCATTTGAAAGGAGAACTTTTGCATTTAAAAAGGCAAATTTTCTTTCCTGGATTGGACTGCAATGAATGGGATCTTTTTCCAGCCCACATGCTGGAAAAGGCGGGGCCGAAACTTGACCAATTATTGATTTTCTTTATTTTTATTTATGTGAATAAATCTAACATTATGTGAACGTAAATGAATAAAACAAACGGAAAACAGGAAAATCAAACGTAACAAGAGCCATCAATGGAATAAACATGGAATGCCAAATGGAAAAAGCGAAACCCTCAATGTTGCAATAAATGAGGCGGGACTGATGCAGTGGCGCTAGATAATTTTTCAACCCGGCGGAGAAGAATTTGGCAGGATTGGAGAAAGGGCGAGGAAGGCAAAGATGTTCCAATCTCTTACCGTGCGAGGAAAAAACTATTAAAATGCTTTGAACTTAAAAGGGTTGTTCTATGAAATGGCCTGGTCATTCTTCGGGAATTGGCCTACTCTGAAGGAAAATGGAAGACTTGTACACACCCCCCCGAATATTGGTTTGTAAAAGCTTTAACCGTCTTAATCTGCGCCTTCGGAAAGGGTGCAGAGGCCCAGACGTTGGAGCATGGCCGAAACAGATGATGACGTCTATAGTCAGAACAGATAAAGCGTGCAGCGCACCGTTGTAGCCGCTCCAAAGCACTGGCATGTGAAACAAGGAACGGATCCCAGACCTCGCTAGCATATTCAAGGACAGGCAAGATTAAAGATGAATATGCTTTCAGTTTTGCTTTGACCGAAGCGGGGAGATTTTCTGATTAAGATGCCCAGAACTTTCCTGGCTTTTGAAAGGGTAAATTGAATTGAGCATCCCATGAGAGATCGGAAGACAGAAAAAATCCCCAGGTATTTGAATTTCGTAACGTTAATTAGTTGCTCACATCCAAGATGATAGTTTGCAAAAGGGACACCGAGAGCTTCTTTTAAAGGCCATCCAGTTGCATTTGGAAACATTAACAACCAATCCCCAAGATGTTGCCCACGCATTTAGAATGTCCAAATTGTCCGCAATGCGCGCCTGGGGTGCCGTGAGAACCAAATCATCGGCAAAAGTCGAGATTTGCATTGAGAGAACTGGGAGATCATTAATGTATATTAGAATAAAAGCGGACCTTAAACACACCTTGGGGAACTCCACATGACGGCCTCCTGGCAGAGTACTGGCCATCAAAAAACACGGAAAAACGGATGACAAGAAGCATCAATTAAAGAAACTGATGGTGATGGAAATTTTAGCAAAGTAGCTTGTGCAGAGGAGATTATGGGGTATTAATCAAAAGCTTTTTTAAAGTGACAAAATTGCATGCAGCTCTTCCTTTGCCTCAAGTGCCACAGCCAATTTCATACGTCAATTCCACTAATTCACAATATATTTTCTTTAATTGTAAACCATTGGCTGTTGATTTGATAGGAGGGAATTCTAAAAAAATACATTTAGAGCATAAATGAAAGGAATAACGCAGTCCTCACCCTAACTCTTCATTTAATTTTTGTATAAATTAGCTGTTTATTTTTGGAAATTTTTCTTTGAGATTTTAAAAAAAACTGCAAACTCCTATTTGTATTCAGTGTCTGGGGGCGTTATTTAAGTCTATGAATCTTAAGGATGTTGTTGGTTGAGCCTGATTTTTCAATCATCAATTTATTCTAGGTAATTTCTAAAAAGGGGAAAATGACAGGTGGTTTAGACTGCAATTTCCCACAAAAGGGAACATTGTGGGTGACCCATTTGATCCCGAGAATTTTGTGTTTAAAATTGAAATTTTAAAATTTGCAGTTATTTCCTGCTTCTATTAATTTAGGATATCAAGAAATTGTTAAGTGGACACACAGATGGCCAGTTGGTTTTGGCCAACTTTCAGAGGCACGGAAAGCTTGAACGAAGCGCCAGACAAAAGGTGGCTGAAGTTATTGTACACCATGTCATCCAGCACCATGGACAGTGAGTTTGAAACAGCGTTGCGACTTCATTTTGTTTTTGTTTTTTATGATTTTTTTTTATTGTGAAAAGTGTTCTTTCGTGTAGGTATTTAGTCGAGACAGTTTTTCTACCTAGGATATTTTTTTGTTTGGAAAAATCAAAAGTGTTTTTAGCAGTTTTTCCCTTGGAAAAAGTACAAATTTCTTTGGAAAGCTGCGTCAGTATTTCCCAGTGAAAGGTCTATCTCCATCCAAGTGAAATGGATCCCACTGTTGGTTTATTCTTGGTTGACTTACGTTTTTATAAGCCGGGTGAAAACGAATTGTTGTCATTAATATCAGTGAATTTTGCAACGGCATGAAGAAGCTTAAAACCCGTTTAGGTTTATCCTCTGGAATGCTTTTACGACAGACTGAACTGTTGCATCATGCATTAAAATGGACTTCTCAAAATGCTGCAATTCTGCTTTCAAAGTTCTTGCAGAAATCTGCTTTTTTGTTTCATTTCATGTCTTATTTTCTGTTCTTTTTCAGGATCAAGAATTGTGGTCACCACTTCAAGGTCATAGCTCAGAAAATTGTTTCTTTATTTCCAGATGAGTGTGAGGTTTGTATTTTTAGACCTTTTGTTGTGCACGTGGCAATAAAACTGACCTTTGCAAAGAACAGGCCAGTGAGACTTTTTTGTGAATGAAAATTATATTGCACAACCATTAGCTTCTACAGGGTGTCCCAAAAGTAACGCTCCACCTGTGATCTAGGGTTTGCAGCATACGCTTCTTTCTTAAGATGTGCCAAAAGCATCTGCCGCTTGCTTCGCTATCCAGTGGATACAAGAAGAAGCTGCACTTCCATCCGAATTAAAAATTCAGCACCACCAAGAACTCTCCCATGATTACCAGAGCTGAATTCTGCCAGAGAATGGTGGACATGGAAAGAGCTCACGGTAAAGATCTCATTCGCAGTGAGAAAGCACTGTAATTTTCCACCTGTACGGCTAGGTAAATCAGCATAATTGCAAGCTCTGATGTGAGCACAATCCACATTTGGGTGGCTTCCTGCCGCTGACAAGTGACACCTCCCCTCGAAATTTTGCAGATGATCCCAATTGACTTACCTACTTGGTGTGGGAATGTAGGTTGGTAGGTATGCTGTTCGGACATAAGTGCACTCCAAAGATAATGAAAAACGTGATGTGCAGGTGATGTAGATAACATTTTCACGAACGGTAAGAAATTTGTCACATACGGTGCTTCAAGAGTCATGAGTTATCTTTTAGGTTACAAAAAGACCAACATTTGAAAAGGGAGAAAGAAATCTGGCAAAACATCTTCCGACACTTTAATGAGAATAGATATTTATTCTTTGGGGCGAATTTTAGGATGTTTTGGGTTGTTATTGCTAAATGGGACCAGTGCTCATTCAAGCAAGAAATATCCCAGCCAACTATTCATTTTGTTTCAGAGCAACATGTTGACATGGAAGTTTTGAAATTGCTGGATCCAACTACTTTGCTTGAAATTATTCCGGATATTTCTGTGGGAAAGAAGTTAAAGTTTTTAAGCAATTGAAATCATATCAATCAACAGACCAAACTGATCAATCCCATCAGGACCAGAACGGAGAACCTGTGGTTGACACGAACAGTCAAGTTGTTTGCAACACTGGTTTTTGAAAATGGATTTTTGACAGATGGAAAAGGCCACGAAGCTGTAGATCCCAGTACGAGTCAAAAGGATAGTGAACAGGTTTTGATTTCGTTCTTTATCATGGCTTTTCTGGCATGGGGGACAAAAGCTTTCTTCCTTTTTTAAATCTTTGTACCTATCAACTTTTTTCACTTGAGGCGATAATCTGGGTGGGTTTGGCGGACGGTTTGGTTACAGTTCAAGCACCCATGCACAGGAATGATTTTTGCTCGTGATGGAGTTGTTGGTCATGTTCATGATAAATTTTTCCTTCATTTTAGTGACCAACTGTTTTTGGAAGGGATGATAGCGCAGCGGATGAATTGTCAAAGAAGGATTAGGGTTCTAACCAAAATTTTATTTTCGTATGAGAGGGCGAAATTGGAGTATTTGGGTGTGCAGCTTCCTTCCCTGGGGAGTGTCACCCCCGTACTACAATTTAAGCACTGCGTAAGAGTTCTTGGAGCACCCCGGGGTTTGACAGTATTTTGGACTTTGATTTTGAGGTCAAAATGAATCCAATCCAATTCCAACATGAACACAGAAAAAATGCTTAATACTAAATTATAAATGTTATGTCACAAAAAAGCAGGTACCTACTGCCTTTCCGTCAGATAGCGAGAAAGAGGAACTGCCTGTTATGCAGGCCAGTGAGAAATACAGTAAGGCATTTTGATTGGCAAACAGTGCTCTGACTGACAAACAAAGCTCGGTAAACGAGCTGCAAAAGAACTGGTTAACTCACAAGGTAGCGAGTAGCAACATAGGTAACCAAACGATTACAACTTCATCTGGAATGGGAAACGGTCCAATGAGTTTCCTCACCAGTAGGTACAGTACCAATATTCTAGCATAACACATTTCTTGTTTGGATTTTTTGTTATAATTTAGGTTACATCTCTCATGGGAGGATGAGGAGTATCGCACAGAATTTACCTCTATAATGCAATTTTGCGTGTTTTTTCCGTCTTGGTCAGTCCATTACCGAAAACAAGGCTTTATGGCCCCATGATGGCTTAATCGATGCTTGCCAAAATTTTGTACCTAGGTATTGGCCCATGCAAAGCAAAAAGCACCTGGAGTTGGGACCTTGGATTGTATGGAGGATTCGACTTTTGACTTTTGAGTGCCAACAGAAATCACTGGTAGGCCTACTGTTTACCGGTGGAGTTTTACAAAGATATTTTAGCTCCCGCCGAGAGGAAAAATTGGCGCAACAGCACCAATTTTGTGCCCGAAATTGACCGAAATTTTAAAATTTCTTCAGCTTCTGGGGGGATCAGCCCTCCAGACCGCCGGGGGCTCTGCCCCTCCCTTGGAACCCCGCTGCCAGGGGCGCCATTTGGGGGGGGGGCAGGGAAGGGCATTTGCCCCCCCTGAATTCCGGAAATTCTTCGAGAATCCAGAACCGAATGACCCAAATATTGGATTGTTTCTGCAGTTTTGCAAGATTTGGACACTATTTAAATGAGAATTTTACTAATCCTCCACTTCCATAACCATCTTGACACTGGCAGTTTTGGAAGGCTTAATTGCAAAGTTGGTACCTACCTACCCGGTTTTTTTATACTAAAAATTGGTACCTACCCGTTTTTATACTAAAAATTTCAGCAGGTAGGTACTAGATTTCAACAGGCGATATTGCGGGTCCCGCTGCCCCAGCCAGTCATATTTCCCTTCTTGAACCCAAAAGGGACAGGGGAATCCACACACCTTCCGAAGCTACAAGCCCAGCTCTCCAGCAGTTCTTTGAATTTCAGTCCGAACAGAAACGAGTCCAGGTTTGCGTGACTGTTGAGTTGTGACAATCGCCTCCGTTCTCTTCCGGCTGTCGTGAAAGTGACAAAAAAAACACAATTTTGAGGCCATAATTGACTCAAATTTCAAAATTTTTCAGCTTCTGGGGGACTCCGTCCCCCAGACCCCCTGCCAGGGGCTCCGCCCCTTGGAACCCCGCTGGGGCTCCGCCCGACCCCATTCGCCTGCGGCGGGCTTTTTTGGGCCGCACGTCACATTTACCTCAGCTTGCCCCCCCCCCTATCCGAACCTGAAATGGCGCCCCTGCCCGGTGCGCAAGCGCAGCTCCCAAGACCTCACTATCTAGTGATGAATTGAGAATGAGTGCCAAGAAACCACTGGAACGAGTCTCCCTGGCGCAACCTGTGGCATCTTACAAAGCACTTTCAGCTCCCCTTAGTGGGAAAAATTGGCCACAACACCATAAATTTTGCCCCGAAAATGAACCCTAAATTTCAAATTTTCTTCAGCTTCTGGGGGACTCCGCCCCCACGCCCCCCAGGGGCTCCGCCACTTGGAAGTTGGAACCCCGCTGTGCTCCTCCCCAGACCTCACTTTCTTGTGATGAATTGAGAATGTGTGCCAACAGAAACAACTGGCACAGTCTCCATGTCTTGGATGGATCCTGCCAAGGCAGGATGCCAAGGTGGGATGTCCTGCCTTGAAGCAGGATGTCTGCCAAAGTGATTGACCTGGCCTGGCATGAAAAGAGACGAAGTCTGGACAAAACATTTCGTGCACGCACACCAACGCCGAGGCAAAAATTGGGATTCTGAAAATCCCCAATTAAAAATGTTTTTCAAAAAATGTCATTCATTTTCTTCTGTGAAGGCCCACCAAGCAATTTGATTTGCAAAAGAAATAATTTCAAACGTGGACAAACCTCAAAAATGCAACATGAATCTGTGCAAACAAAAACTGGACAAAAAACAATTCACCACAACAGAAGGCAAGTCATCAAAAATAAAACGATGACCGAAACATCCATGGACGCTGAACCACATTCACCAACACGAACACGAGACGAGACAAGCAGCGCAACGCTGGGATTGACGATGGATTGACGACTGACGAGCGGAAAATTGGAATTCCTTAGCGTCCCTGCAGATGGCAGGTCGGTCGGAGCCGACATTCCAACATCACTGCAGTTCTGCGGACAACAAAACAATTTGGTTGTTTCATCATGCGGATCAAAACAACCCGCGTGGCAACAACCACAGCAGAATTTTGTTGCCAACCATCGTCTGGGTCGGGACAACTTGAAACCGGTTGTCGTTGGCTGATATTCAATCAACAATATTGTTTTGTTGCGGCGAACCTCCTCACATTGGAACATCAACCAATGTTTTGGTTGTCCACAAGACACATGGAAAGTCGCCACAACCATTTCTTCTCAACCTCCAAAAAAAGTTGAATTTTTGTCCTCGATTTTCTCTGTGTGTGGTGTAGCAAACGTATAGTCATACGAATCTCACATTGGCAAATGCTGCTCCAAAAATTTTTCTACCTTATTCTTCTGAGAGGTAGATGAGTTTCAAAGTGCATATATATATAAAAGAAAAAGAAAAAATCAAGAAACCAGAGAAAAAACGAGCAAATTCAGAAAAGCACACGCAGGAAATCCAGTCAATCAAGAGTCGAAAATGTGATTCAGTAGCACTTTCAAAGCGATGAGTAACCTGGTTTCTGTTATTTTTCTTCGATCGGGAGGGATGGTATCTATCGGTACAAATAGTACAGCTCGGTAGAGAGGACTCTTCTAAAAATTGCTGCCTTATGAGTATAGATCTGTCGTAACTGGGAAGATCAATAGACACGAGTGAGAAGCAAAAGTCAGTTTATCATAAATGCACATCAGACGCGATATGCGAGTATGCAGAATACGAGACATGTATTCGTAGATGTGCAACAGCGTGACGAGACTAACTTTTAGACGAACTGTACGAGTATAGGTCTGTTAAGCAAAGTGTTTTGACAGCCCCATGAATATGATCATATTTTCTGAGTCCAATTGCGCACCGCACGAGCATGTTGAAAATTTTTTCTTCTTTTTATTTCAAATAAAAAGCAGAAAAAAACAATTTTCAACGAAAAACCGATTTTCAAATTTTCGACGAATTTTCAACGCCCACCAATAAATAGCTCATTGAAATGACTAATAAATGGAAATTTACAGAATCAAATTGTTATGAACACAAGTCATCTGCGCAAAGATGTAAAGAACAACACCTGATGTCCAAAATGTCTCAAAGAAATTCATGAAGATTGAAGAAATGGAGGGCCAAGAATAGAACCCTGTGGGACACCGCAGCTTGCCCTGCCAGACTCCGACCGGCTTTCACCTAATTGAGTTGATTGATTGTTTATATTTAGGAGCTTGGCTCCGTTTCATATAACATGTGGATATTGCAAAAGGTACAAACCAATGGAACAAAATATGTTGAATACATCATGAAAAGAAAGGCTGTATTCCAAGATATCAAATCAAAAAAGCCTCATTAAAACGACAACAAATACCACAGAGGAATTAAACAGCAAAATTGAGGTGAGACGTGAACATTGTTAGGCCTGTCGATGGAGCTCTCAAAGAGTGCACTAAGACGTGCTTTCAGTAAATTTATGGAAATGGGGGTTTTAAATATTTTTGCCGGCAAGGAATTCCAGTCAGAAATCGTTCGCTGAAGAAAACAGTATTTTTGCATATCAGTTCTGGGGCATGAAAGAGTCCTTATTTTGAATTGGTGGTCATGCCGAGAAATATATGTAGGTCTCTGAATTAATGGCAACAATTCACCCCAACCACCAACATTAGAAACCACTTTGAACAGGCAAATTATCCTGCTGATTTTTCTTCTGATATGTAGCGGAGTCCAGTTTAATTTTGAAATCATCTCAGACACACTGCTGTGGCGGGAATATTTTCCAGTCACAAAACGAGCTCCCAAGCGCTGTATTTTTTCAAGTGAGTTCAAGTCACCAGCAAGGTAAGGGTCCCAAATGACCGATGCATATTCAAGCTGAGGTCTAACAAAAGCAAAGTAAGCAAGCTCTCTGGTACTTTGTGGACATCCCTTAAAATTTCGGCGAATGAAATATAAGGCCTTACGTGCTCTATTAACAATTGTATTGATGTGCAGAAACCAACTTAGATCGGTAGTGAGGTTAACACCAAGATATGTAATTTTATCTACATGTTCAAGCACAGCACCATCAATGGCGTAATGACTGCGAACTGGACTGCGTTTGCTTGTAAAAGATATGACTTTGCATTTTTCAGCGTTAAGTTTCATACTATTGTCCTGACACCAGCCTGAAATTGTTAGCAGGTCACTCTGAAGCTCGCAGCAGTCAGTGGCGGAGCGAATTTTTCGGTATAAAACGCAGTCATCGGCGAAGAGACGAATGTTGTTGCGCAAGATAGGGGGCAGATCATTAATATATATCAAAAAGAGTAGGGGACCAAGAACACTACCCTGTGGAACTCCCGAAGTGACAGGCAGCGACTTAGACATGGAATTCATAACTTTAACCCTTTGAAGGCGATTTGACAAATAATCAGAAACCCATGAACAAGAAATGTTATCGATTCCAAGTGCTTTCATCTTAAAGATAAGCTTCGCATGAGAAACAGCATCAAATGCCTTAGCAAAATCAAGAAATATTGCATCAGTTTGACCTGACTCACCGAGCTCGGAGGACAAATCATGAACAAGTCTAGCAACCTGAGATTCGCAAGAGAAACCAGAGCGAAAGCCATGTTGTTGGGGAGAGAATAAGTTATTGGATTCAAGAAAAATTCGGATATGGGAGTCAATAAAGTGCTCAAGAAGCTTGCAACAGGCACTCGTGATAGAGATGGGCCGATAGTTACTGGCAGCAGATTTTGAACCTTTCTTATGTATTGACGTGATGGTCGCAACTTTCCAGGATGTTGGCAGAGTGCCGGAGCTTAGGCTCAGACAGAATATGGCTTTCAGGAACGGGGCGAATGAAGCTGGAACAAGTTTCAGTATCTTCATGGATACACCATCATGGTCAGAATTACTATTCTTCATGCGTTTAATCCACTTAACAATATCCGCATTGGAAATGGAAGCGACAGGAGAGGTGTTGGGCAATGTCACTGTCGGACAGAAAGAAGCAGACATGCTGATGGTGTCATTTTTTGGGGTGAACACAGACACGAAATACTTGTTTAAAAGATTTGCTTTATCAAGATCGCAAATGGCATGCTCACCAGAATCATTTGATAGCTGGGGTAAAGCAGCAGGGCATTTGGAAACATTTTTTGCATACCGCCAAAAGTTATGTATCAGCCTGGCGCCTAATTAAGGATGAAAGGTGAGCATTTTGGGAAGAGAATTTAAGTGCATTATACTGATCAAGGCAAGACTTGTAAACAAAGAGAATACGCATTCTGGGATTTCCCCCTGGACTTGAATAACTTTTTTATTAGTCGTCGTTTTTTGATAACGAGTTCCCTTGTGAACCAAACTGGACGAGTCGCAGAATTCTTGATAATTTTACTTGGGATGAATTGAGAAATTGCTTCGCGAACAATACTAACAAAAAGTTCCCAAGCTGTTTCGACACCAGTGAAAGTTGTTGTCTGGAAAGAAGGATATTTAGAGTCAAGAAATGACTGAAGGCCAGCAGTGTCCGCCAAGTTGAAAAGGAGAACACTGTGCGAGGACTTTCGACGCGGAGGTTTTGACAGCGATACTCGTAGCGAAGCTGTAATGACCGCATGATCACTGATGCCAACATCAGTGCCTGTGGACAAAACCATATTTGGAGGGCGGAGCAAAAAGACGTCCAATTGATTTGAGCCTCTTGTTGGTGCCGAGGGAAAAGCATAAAGATCATATTTGTTCACAAAATCAATTGCGGATTTGTTGACATGGGTACCATAAGTCGGATCTGGGGACACGAAGCGGTAATTCCAATTTATGGCAGGAAGGTTAAGATCACCAACCAAAATAACTGGTCTCTGCAAGAGATTGAATTGTTCAAATGCAAGATCCAAATTTAAAAATAAGTCACTAAGATTATTAGGCGGCCTATAAGCAGCTGCAATTGGTATTCAGTTCTTTGCTATGAAAAAAGATAGGATTTGATAAGCATTGTTGTTGAGGAAGAGAAATTTAAATTTTGAAGCCATTCTAACCAAATATCATGGGGCACCGAATCAAAAGCTTTTGGGAAATCCATTTTCCCAAAAGCTTCGCAGCACCAACAGTACAGGTACCATCCCTTGGAAAATCACCCGGTAAGAGAGTATATCATTCCAACTATTTATCACCAACACTCGCAGCATCTATACCAACCTGGAGCACCTGACGCTCGTCTTTCACTGAGAATTGGCTCTGGGACAGGACCAGCTTCGTACAGGGTGATCTCAGATGATTGCGTCAAAATGTCGTAAATTGTTGACACACACGTCAAGACTATCCTTCGTCGCACGAAGTGATTCGGAGTTAGGAGCATTTCCAGCTGGAGAACTGTTTTCCCTTTTTGCAGCCGAAGATGACTTTGGTTCTCGACTGACGGCGGCTGTCGGTGGCGGTTGCACTGGGGATGGTGTGGAGGTTGGATTATCTACTGATTCAACGTCAGTCTGTGAATTATTCAGAGATGAAAATTAGATTTAATCAAAACACCCCCTAATGATACGCGGCGTGTTCATTGTTGGCACCTATTTGTTGATGTGTCTCACCATCTGACAACGGCTCCTTCTGTCCCTTCACTCCAGTGTCAAAACGACCGCTCAACACCTGTGTTCTTACCGAAATTGCTCAGCCACCAAGTTGCACGAATTTTGTGTGATGTGCTCACCTGCAGTGTCCAACACTTCACCTCCCAATTCCTGACACATTGAACCATCCGGAAAATGTTGCTGTGTCGAGTCGTTTCAGCTGGATTCGGCTTATTTCGCGAGATTTCATTCTTGCATCGAGCTGTTTTCGGCAGGTTTCGGGTCATTTCGTTTTCGTATTTGCTGGCTTCGGGTGGTTTCGCGCTGGTTTCAGGTGGCTGTTGGTTTTGCGCCTCCAGCATTCCCGTCAGTAAAAGCAATGTCGACGCCGACGGGTTGAGAACACAACGGTTAGTCCACTAACGGCGGAGAGATAATCACTGAGGTATAGGTATAACGAATCCTCTCCGAGGGAGTTACAATTTTTTCCATTGATTTAGATGGCAAAAATTTATCTCTTAACTCGAAGTTAGCGTTAACCCAGTATTGGTCACTCCGCCGCAACAGTTCATAGATCAATCTGGGGTTATCGATAACGGCCAGTTCACTAACTCCCAGTAACACGCAGTGGCGTATCTAGCATGAGTGGATGGGGGGGCGGTCGGCAGGAATTATTTTAAGGGGGCAAAAAGTAATTCGCGGTGGACGATGCGTTGCGCGAAGCGCAACGCCGGGGGTGGGGTTCGGGGAGTGGGTGCCCCCCTCCCCGAAGGGGAAGAAATTTTGAAAAAATGGAACCACAAATGGTGCTCAGAATGCTCAATTTTTTCAAAAAACTGAGTATTTTTCCTCCAATCCCCATTTGCTCAGAACAGATTGACAGACACTGAATGTTATCTTTTCAAATCGGCAATTTGATTCTGTTTTTAGATAGGCCATGACCAAAAAACCACGCAAGTGCCATCGCGGGGGACGGAGTCCCCCAGAGGTGCAAGAAATTTTGCAGTTTTATCTTGCATTTTTTGCCAGTTCTGGCCACTTTTTCGCAAAAAAGTGGCCAATTGCAACATTGCCAACAATTGCAGACAATTGTTTAAACTTGAACTCAAGAAGCTGTTTGATCGCATACGTTGGCAGGGAGGGAAAAAATGTTTTAATTAAGACATGTTTCGTTTTGCTTTTGTGCAGCTGCATAAAACACGGGTAAAGCAGGTTTTTTGTGAGTCTTTAACTTTTCTGGAAATTTAGACAATTATTTACAGTCAAAATAAACATTGAAATGAACAGTCCAATTCAATTCCAACAATTGCAAATTTGCACATGGATGTATTCTTTCTATGGCTGAAAGAATTGTGTGGAACGTCTTCATTTTCCAAGTGTTGAAAAGATTGAAAAACAAAAAATTTCAAATGTCAAATTTTCAATTTTTCATTTTCCCTGTTTCAAAGGCATTTTATCTACACACTGGTGATTGTGTTTGGGGGGGGCGGCCGCCCCCTCCGCCCCCCCCTTAAATACGCCACTGTAACACGCGATAAATATTCGCCATTTACGAAGTTATCCACTTGGAAGTTCACTAACTCCCAGTTGCAAGAGATAAATTTTCGCCATTTACGAAATTATCCACTTGGAAATTTGTGCATCCATGAGGTGGTTGGGCCTGATTCATATATTAAACGCGCGGTTACGAGTTTTGTTATTATTTTTAGAGCAAAGAAGAGTTTTGGTAACAGTTCTGAATGATTTCGGATGGCATTTGAATTTGGCATTTTCGAGAATGGTTTGCGTTTGCTGCTCATGATTTCACATAGGGCCTACTTGTTGTCAATCCATGATTTGCGTCCACCTAATGCTTATTCGTATTGCCATCCACCTGCTTTGTGCCCCTCTATTGCTGTTGTCAACCACCTGGTTGGCGTCTGCCAACCGTTTCTTTTCAATCTGCTAATTGCTGTTAACCGATTCGGTTGGCCAAGCCAATGTCCGTGAAATTGTCTATCAAAATGTTGTCAAGGAATCGAAACTGCAACATGAGTCTTGGAAATGCCTCTTCGGAGCTAGCTGGTAAAAAATGTTTGACTGATTGCACGGACCGATCATCGGGGTCAAAGAAGTCATATAGGAAGAGGCAATACACTCGCCAGGTTGACATTTTATAAACCGCCGCGTGCCCATATTTTTGTTCAAATCGGGGCGATGGGCCGATCAAAATGTCCACAAAGTGAGGACGTTTGTCCGTGTGGACGTTTGTCCGTGTGGACTTTTGTCCATGTGGACGTTTGTCCGTGTAGACGTTTGTCCGTGTGGACAAACGTCCGTGTGAACGTTTGTCCGTGTGGACGTTTGTCCGTGTTGACGTTTGTCCGTGTGGACGTTTGTCCGTGTGGACGTTTGTCCGTGTGGACGTTTGTCCGTGTGGACGTTTGTCCGTGTGGACTTTTGTACGTGTGGACGTTTGTCCGCGTCCCCGTTCAAAACAAGGCTGGTAAAAGAAATGCAAAGAAGCCGACTGAGCAAAGACACGAATGCATCACGAGAAATCAAGGACACTTTTTATGCGGTCATGCGAATTACCTTTACCTGCTCTGATCTTTGCCCTTTCGGTGGCCTCCTGACTGTTGCTTCGGAATCTTTATCACTCTCAACGTACGACTTCAGAGATATAACGCCGTCTTTCAACGAACTGGCGCTGATCTAGGTAGAAAAAGGTGAAAATTGACGACTTGTTAAATCGACCGATTGACTGTATTTGTGGGGGTTCTCCTTATCACAGCTGGTTAAAAAGAAAGTTAGCAGAGAAGCTGTTACCTGATTTTTCCGCAGGTTGCATTGAATTGAATTGAATTGAATTTAAATTGCATAATTACCGCAATTACAATGCAGCTGTTTAGAGCGTTACCTAAAAATCATTAAAAATCTTGCAGTTATTCAATACACAGAACTTCCAAAGTCAGCCTTTAAAATTTTATCATGGACTTGGCGAGTGTCGAGAAAATCAACCACATACTCGTAAATGGGCTGTTTTGAGTGTTTAATTGCGAGCATTGTGGTAGTGCTTTTTACTTGAAAACTCTACTGTACACATTCAGTAAAGGGTTTCAGTTCCCCTTCTAATTGCTTTCGTATTTCATTTTTTGATACTCGGCTTGCAGAAATCACAATTTTGTCGATCTGATCACAGTCCTATTCCTCTTATTGCAATCACAATCTTGATTGCTTGAAATCACAATAGGCCATTGATTGATCGCAATCTTGACAGATGATAATCTTGTAGATCAGATCTGTGATACTCGGCCTGCACAGATCACGATCCTGTTGTGATGATCATAATCTTTATTGATCACAGTCTTGTATAGACCTGTGATACTTCTCCTGCACAGATAACAATCTTGTAGATCTGATCACAATTACAAACTTGATAGGTTACAATCTTATAGATCTGTTGCTTAGTCACTCAGAATCCGCTGAAAGGAACTGGCTCAACAACAATGGCAAGAAACCTCATAATATTCGGGAGAAAAATCAACAAGAAAGTGCTGAACTCGAATCAAAGCGAACAAGCAGGACGAATGGAGCCACAGCGTTTTCAGCAGACGCGACACCAATAGAATCATTTACTTCATTAAAAAAAAACAAATTCACAAGGACAGGGCTGCCATCTCTCGGAACTTCATTGAAGTAACACATTGGGCCCGTATTCCCCATTGTCCCAAGCTTAAAACTAGCATAAAAATTGCCCCAAGCTTCAGAATTGCCCGATTCCCCAAATCGCCTAAGTCGAAGCGGAGTTGAAGCTTAGGTGAAGCCCAATGGGGAATCGAGCTGAGTGGGAGCGGTGTGGCAACTTCGACTTGAGCGCGATTGCGATTCCCCATTGGGATTTTCCTGAATCCTGGGTGAAGCGGAGTATTGTCATTGATATGCTTAGGTTAATCCATAGCAGACTTTCCCGTTTTTTCTATCTGTTTTATTTAGCTGATTTCTATTTATTATTGGCTTAATTTTCAGGCTGCTTTTTGTCTACTTTGCACTGAAAACATTCTAAGAAACACATTTTTCACAATTTTATTGCCAGAAATGAAAATGTGATGAATAACAAGGAAGTTGAACACCAACACAAGATTTATTCCAAAGTTTAAAAATATTTGTCATTACCAGGTTTTGAACCCGGGTCCCCTGCACCAGAGGCAGACGTGCTGTTATCACGATACTACGAAATCGCATTTTTTCATGAAACTTGAATAGACGGTTTTGTTTTACGTGTGCACCTGGCCGCTTTTGTCATTTGATGCGACGTTGCCATGGACACGGCTTCAACAGCGCTCGGAGCTGGCACGTACGTAAGTCGGAGCCCAGCTTCAACTCAAATGTTGGGGAATCGCGCGAAGCTCAGCTTCAACTAGCACTCCGCTCGCCCTCACGTAAGTTGAAGCGGAGTAATAAGCTTAGGGTTTCCTTGATTAGAGAAACACTAGCCTTTTGGTCGTAGGTGTTAGAAATAAATCTGGCAGCATTAGATTGAACTCCTTCGAGAAGGAGAATTTCGCCTACATTGAAGGGATCCCAAACACTGCAGGCATATTCCAGGAGAGGGCGGACAAGGGATTTGTAGGCCTTGATCTTCGCAGCAGCCAACTTCGCAGCAGCAGGAGAATGTTCGTTTTATGAAGCCTAACGTTCTGTGTGCCCTTGATACAATATTCTGGATGTGCGGACGCCATTGGAGGTCAGAAAAAATTGTTACTCCAAGATATGATGATATAAGATGCATAGAACTCAAGGCAAACAAAGATTCAACAACTAAAGGCTCTTTGGACACCTGTCAGGTGCATAGAACTCAAGGCAAACAAATATTCAATAACTCAAGGCGCTTTGGACACCTGTCGGGTACACAGACTCAAGGCAAACAAAGATTAACCGCCTCAAGGCGCTTTGGACACCTGTCAGATGCATAGAACTCGAGGCAAACAAAGATTCAACAACTCAAGGCTCTTGGACGCCTATCAGTTGCATTGAACTCAAGGCAAACAAAGATTCAACAACTCAAGTCGCTTTGGACACCTGTCAAGTGCATAGAACTTTAGTTCCACTCACGGAACAAAACAAGGTTGCTCTTTTAAATCCTTACAGTTGCAGAGCACAAAAAACACGAGGAACAACTGCATGCCTTTGAACCAACTTTTTTCTCGTTGACAATCCAGGTCAGATTTGCTGCAGGTCTGGCTGCTCCAGAAATGCATCTCGATCTGAGTATGTCGCCAGGTTCGTATCGACGCCTCTCAACTCTGATCATCGGTCCCAATTCTGGAAGGTCTATAAAGAGATAGAGGGAAAGAGAAGAATTCATTATTCAGAGAGGAGCGAATCATTTTGTTGGCATTTGGGATGCCTTTTACACATAATCCGCTTTCGATTCTCCGCAGGCGTAATGCCAAATTCATCAAAATTCCCAAAATTCATCGAATTCCCGAGTTCAAAAAACAAAAATTTATGAACGAGCTGTCCGCAAAGGACGACCAAAAATTGCTTGTCTTCCCGAAGTCAACTCTTTCGTCAAGTCTGTAAATTATTGTGTAAAATCGCACGCCAACACATCCATATGTCGCCAGAATAAGATTGTTGCTGAATTGCTGCAAAATTGTTGCAAAAAGGGACTTAACCTTTTACCCTTTTACCCTTTAAACCAAAAAGGGACTTAACCTTAACCAAAAAATCCAAAAAAGGACTTTTGCGGACTTAACCTTCTCGAAGGGAAAATTCTTCCGCACCATCCGCAGACTTTTTTTCGAAAATGTTTTGCTATTTTTAGCGGTCAATAATAATTTTTGTGCTATGTAGTGTGGGGTTATTTTCACATGTCCATCACCATGCTTGTACAGAACTTAATAAAAGTCCTCGGACATAGGCGACATTTTAAAAGACTTAACATTACAGGGGCCATCTAATTTCAACAGGGCTTGGTGCAACTTCACGCCTTACACGAGTGTTATGATGTTTTGCGATGCATGCTGCCATTTATTATAAATGGCGCCTGAGTTAATAATGATCTCATATGTTATTATTATTATTATTTGTCCAAAAACAACAACAAAAAGAATTGGTTGCTGTGTCTTAACTATAAGTGAAATTAACTATAGCGGTCCAAAAACAACAATGGGGAGAAGAAGTCAAATGTTAAAAAAACAGGAAGTCAAGCACTAAGGAAGCAATTCAAAGAGGGCAATGCAGGTAATGAATGAGTGCATTGGTGCGACAGGGGGATAATATCGGTGGCCGGCGAGAAAAGAAGAAAAAAAATACATTTTTTATTTTATTTTATTTATTTTTTTTATCGTGCCTCACTGACTCAACAGCACTTAGAATCAGAGGAGAGGTGCGAGGAAGGCTGTTCCAGCTTGTTATAACCAAAGGAAAAAAAGAATTTTTGTAGACATTCCGTCTGGCGAAGGGAATGTTAAAGCTTGCCCCATTGTCTGTCCGTCTCTGTAGGGATTTCCGGGAGTAACAAAGTGGCAATGGGAAATCAACAGCACCAATCACCATGTCTCGAAGTAGGTTTAAGATGTGGTTTCGACGCCTACTTGCAAGAGTGGGTAGCTCAAGTTGGGAGAGAAGACCAGAGACACTAGTAAAGCGATCATATGTACGATACATAGAGGTAGGGAGGCTGCCAAAGATGTCGAACGCTCATTCTGACCTGCAGCAGCAGTTTCCGAGGTCAGAATGAGCGTTCGACATCTTTGGCAGCCTCCCTACCTCCGTTTAGTGGAAGGACCCAAATTCTGACACCATTTTTAGACAGGACAGAATCACTGAAGACACCCTGGAATTGTGGTGAAATTGCATCGGGCTTTTCATGCTTCATTGTGCGAAAATTGACCGTTTTTGCTCGACAATTGAAAAACTTCACCAATTTCACCCAGTGCCCATAACGACCTCCACGGAAATGTGCGCCAAAACGAAACAAACAGTGCAAACTAGCTGAAATTTGGCACATTTACAGCGAAAGCATCAGATTACAAAGAGACAAAGTTTCAAAGGTTTATCTCATGTAGTTTTTGTTTAAGAAGGAAACGTCAAAGACTTTTGAAATGCACCTCGTATTTGTTATGACCCGGGCAGCGCGTCGCTGAACACCCTCTACTGTTCGAAGACTTTTGATGAGAAGTGTATACGGAGTGTTCAGTAATTGGCGGGTCATTGGAGATTTTTGTCGGAATTTTAAGGCACGGGGCAATGTAATTCTCCATCTCGCATGCGCCGCAAAACGCATTCCTTCATGCAATGCGTTTTGCAGCACATGCGAAATGGAGAATAACATTGCCCCATTCTTTAAAATTCGGATAAAAAAAAATCTCCTATGACCCGTCAACAACTGAAGACCGTGTAGATATTGAACAAAATGAGTGAACTCTCTTCCATTCAGAATGGAAAAACTTGAAACACCAGACGGTCCCATTTGAAACATCAGACGGTCAAGAGATTTTAGTGATTTTTGATCTCACTGATCTGGGTTATCAAAGTTTTCTTGGTGATTTTGGTGATTTCGTTGATTTTGATGGATCTCAAAAAACCAGCTGATTTCGCATGGTGCCACATATTTTCGACGCCTTCCCGTTTCATTTGATTTCCAGCTCTCTCAACCAATGCAGGTTCCAAATCTCTCTATTTAACTATTTTAGGTTCTGATCCTGAGTTAAAAATACACTTTGGGATAATGGTTCTCACTTAAACTACAATCATTGGCCTGCAGTCTTTGCCATCGTGGAACTCCATACAGGATCCGATAAAACTCTTCGAACATGGAGGAAATAACAAAGGTCAGGCTTATACTGGGGTCATCCAATTTCAACGGGGCTTGATGCCGTCTCACACATTACACGAATGTCACGTGCTTCCAGCGAATGTTGCCTTCAATTCTAAATGGCGCCTGAGTACATTTAAAACGAACTACTGTGTTGGATGGGTTTTGTCGGGGCGTGTACATCTTCCTTCTTTGGAGTGTGAGAACTCAATTGCGCAGCTGAGCCTGGTTGTTTGAGATAATGTGTCAAGAGTCTCAGCAATCGCAATAAACATTACCGTTTAGATTTTCAAAAATTGTCCATTCTCCGCACACTGACTGGAGGGGCCAGATCTCATTAACTGAATTCCTTTTCAGGAAAACAGGGTGCTCCGAAAGTCACATTATTCTAAGTCCGGTTCATTTATATACCCTCACTCCATAGCTGTATAATTTGTAAAATGCTTCAACCCAGAATTCTTCGTGCATTGAAATAAGATGGTCCCTCTATTAACAAGATATTTAAAATTTTTCTTGTGTTCGAGAACTTTTGTTCGATTCTGTATAAGGAAGAGGAATTTTAATGGCTATAAGGAAGAGGCATTTTAATGGCAGCAAGATTTCGGTTGAGCTGTCATCTTGCAACGTTTAACAGACCGAGAAAAATAACAATTTGTTTGGAAAATGGCCTTTAGCAGGCATCACAAAATCAAAGATCTTGCATTCTCTGACAGATCAAAATTTTATGATTGTAGCATTTTGAATTTCACAATGGTGTGAATGTCTCAAATATTGTGAAGTGCCGTTAAAACTGACCACCGGATGCACCGTAAAGCAACGCTCCTCAGATAGCGTTTCTTGCAAAGGGCAAATGAGACGCTGAAGTCACCGGACGGTAAAATGTAAACTGACAACATGTTTTTGTTCATCTTGGTGGCAGAGTGAACCAGCTGGAACGCTGTTTCTCGAACACCCTGTGGTGACGTACGCTGTGCAAAATAGGAACACCATTTCCAAGCCATAGGAAGAAGGAAAGTCCAGAGGAAAACGGTTTCCAGTCTAAAGTGGAAACTATCAGGGAACCAAATAGGCTAAATAGCACCTGGAGCAGTTACCCAGAAGTTGGAATTGGTATTATTCCGATACAAAGTTATAGGTCCTCTTCGCGATCTGAATGTGGAGTCCTCTGTAATATTTAAATGGCCTCATTAGGAGCTCCATGCTGCTAGGAGTAGGTATGGGGATGAGTAGGTGGAGTAAGTGGGTAAGTTTTTCTGCCAACTGCAAATTTGGTATTATTGTTACTGTGCCTTTTTCTGCAACGTTAGACGGGGTTTAGGCGCGCTTGGAGCATTTTTAGCTGGCGACAAATGCAGTTTGTCCGCCTGCGACCTGCACAGCATCCTCAGCCAAAAAGGTTTAAGGAGTGCCATGGGTTCAATCTTTCACAAGGTTATTCTGCTTAGACACTGCAGAGATATTTTTACGTACCTCGATCAGGTTCAAGTGGTTGCCAAAAAGAAGAGTACTTCAATATTTTCACCTTTACTGCCAAATTTAACGCCTTAGTTGGCCTGCGTAAGAAACACTACATAGCAAGCAACATACGATCCATTTCGAGAAGGTGTTACAGCCACTTAGAAACCTTTAAATGTAGACCTCACCAGTAGGCGGAGGAACTCCAGATCGAGTGTGGTGCCAAAAGCGATTTTGGCTCTACCGGAGTTGTTTCCCTGAATAGTCACGATTTGGCCAATGTTTGGGTTTGGCTGTCATTGTCTGTTGTTTTTATCCACTTTAAACTTTTATTGAACTGTCTGTGCATGTTACCTAAAAGTTTATTGAACGTCTGTGCAAAGCTACCTTAAAAGGTTATTTCATTGTTTGTGCATGTTGCTTCAAATGTTTATTGAACTGTCTGTGCATGTTACTTAAAATTTTATTTTATTGTCTGTGCATGTTACCTTAAAAGTTTATTGAGTGTCCGTGCATGTTACCTTATCAGTTTATTGAACTGTCTGTGCATGTTACCTAAAAAGTTTATTGATCTGTCTGTTTTAAAATGTATATTTTTCCAAGGAAGACCCAAGAGAAGAACCGATTAATAAAACCATAACGACTTGAGTTCAACTGTTACACTCTAAACACGAAGTTCAGTTTGGAACACTATTTTTTAACATGTGCTTAGATAGGAAGTGTTCTTTTAAGAACACTTGGTCTGTTTTGGAGCACACTGAGTGTTCCATTGGAACACCTTAAGTGTTCCAATGGAACACTAACGGTGTTCCAATGGAATACTTAAGGTGTTCGAAATCGCTCATGTGTTCCATAAACAGACCAAGTGTTCCATTGATGTTCTTAAAAGAACACTTCCTATCTAAGCCCATGTTAAAAATAGTGTTCCAAACTGAACTTCGTGTTTTGAGTGTAGGTTCCTTTCTAAGCACACTGCTGTATAGTGTCTGTTTTGATAGTACTGACCGGCTACGATCATGTAGTCACTGACTGTGGAGGTAGAAAAGACTGGTGCATCGGCTGTCACTTCGCACTTGAACTGACCGGACAAAGATGAATCGATGTTCCTCAGGACAACCTCGTGATCGTCACTGCGTTGCAACTACAAACAAAGCAATGATTGAATTAGAATTGAATTGAATTTATTCGTGCTTTTAGGGGGACCACCCAAAATTCCAAAATCGACAATTCTTAACCGATTAAACTAATTTTTGGTACACACGTGGGGGATCACTATAACAGTGTTTATGCAAAGTTTCAGCCGCCTGAGTCATCTGGTTCTTATATGGCAGCCTTTTTTTTCGTAAAAAGCTTACCGAAACTTTGTAAAGCGGTGCCCAGGTTATTGAGTGAACGTTTTTTCACTTTGACATTGAAAACAAGGTCAAAATTTAATGAAAATTCAGGTGATAGTCAATAAATTCAATTTGAATTGAATTTATTAGTATACTTTAAGGGTGCAACTCTACATCGTATACACAAGCGATCAGAGACAATGAATCAGAATAATCAGAATAAACAATGGACAAATGCACGAAAACAAATCATAGGCAATGAATACAGAATTAGGCTACAAGAAACCGAAAGGAACGACATACTCGTGTATAGCGGCGGCGGAATTAATGTACTCATACATGTAAAAAATTGCAACCGTTCAGATTTAGGCAAAAATTCTATGCAGCAGAAATTAAAGATCCTCTTTTGTTTACAGAGGTCAAAACCTGACACCTCTAGAATGCTCTGTTGAAATCTGGCGCTTTAATTTCTACCGCCTGCATAAGAATAAAAAAGAAAAAAAAAACGTTTCGGAGGCCACAGTTAAATGGGAAAAACACATGTGTGGGTACATTAATTCCGCCGCCACTATACCTATCTAAACAGCAACAGTGAGCACATCAGGCTCAGACAGACAAAACGCCACCTGATAAGCGGCGACGAAGAGTGTCCACCGTCATAAGGGGGATGATAGGACGGAGCCAGGAAGAGAATTTCATTCTTTGATAGCTCTCACAAGAAGTGAAAATTTGCCTACATCTTTTTAAACGACAAATGCCTGACCTTGAACGAATGGTCGTAATGAGCATAGAAGGAAGGGAATTGGATGTGTGGCAAAAACTCCCCCCATCCTCCAGAGTTACTGAGAATTTTATAAAAACTCAAGACTCGCTGTTCACTCCTCTCAGCAAGGCTTTTCCACCCAATCATTTTGGTAACACTACTCCTCTTTCTATAGTCCCCAATAACAAAACGGACAGCTTGGCGTTGTGTGCGATCAATGGCTAAAGCTAAAGTTTATTTTGAAGTTTAGACGTGACAGCTGATAAAACCGTCAGATTTCAAAAGTTTTGAAGTCACATTTCGACATACGGTAGGTATAGGTACGTCACATCGACTGTCGATGAGTTAAATCGTGTGGAAGAGGAAAGAGAGTCCTTATTTTGTGGCTTGGAGACATTAAAACCATCCGCAATTTTAACGAGACGTCGTCATCTGTTGTCAGAGGAGCCGTCACAGGCACACAATGCAGAAGCATCTCCACGCGAAAAACGTTGTCCGTCTGGCGGCCATCATGCGGGCACATGCGGGCACGAAAGGAAAATCCCGGCGCTTTATAGCGGGTCGGGATACTTTGGTCCGAAAAACTTTAAGATCGAACGTTGCTTATCTCACTAAAATCTTCGCCAAACAAAAGTAAAACTGACCTAACCAAACCTATGTTACACTATCCTAACCTGACCTAACCTATCCTAACCTAACCTAACCTAATTTTATACCATTCAAACTTAAAAATTTCGGACCATAGGTCAATTCCCCGCTTTAGCTGGGATATACACGAATTGGAAATAGACTTTTGGAAAAAGTGCGATTATTTCGCAACGAAGACAGATTGGCAGCTATTGTTTTGCAACCGAATAGAAGAAGGGTATAAGTCTTGTTTGTGCCACTTTTCCGAATTTTCGGCGACGCAGGATCCCGAAGTTATTCCAGTCTGAAATCCCAAGATTTGAAGGTCTGGAACTCAGTTGAACACCATCGGTCGACGGAAAATAAATTGACACCTTTCAGTGCATTGTCGTCTGATTCTATTTTACATATTGCCTTTTACACGGAGAGCTCCACCATTGTCCGCAACAATGCAAAAATTGAACATTTTTGTTCGTTTTGGGCTTTTTGTTCGTTTCTCGACCCACATCGCAGTTTTTTTTAAAATGAAAATCATGCGGAATAGAAGTGAAAGTTTTTCCTCTTTTAAAAATACTACTCCTCATTCCGCTTGAAGATATGAGCTAAGAATGCTCCCAAGTGTGATCAGAGTGAATTCAGAATTCTTTCAACAATGAAAACTCGGCCGAAAACGTCATTTTCGGCATAGAAATTAAAGTTTTTCCTGTGCATTTAAATGGAAGAGTGTGAAGCATTCTCAGCTCATATCTTCAAGTGGAATGAGCTGTATGTAAAGTAGAATCGAGGGGCAATCTGAAAAAGCATCGCTTGCATCTCACCCTCAGGTTCAACTCAAGATAGAGCAAATTCAACAGACCAGTGCATCTTTCAGTGCAACAATAGAAAAGGAATAAGCGTTGTGCATAGAAATAAAATTTTCTCAACACAAATCTATCCATTGAATTGGCGAATGAGCTGAACTAGATCGCGAGTCGCAATGGGGAATACGGCCGAACATGCTTTGCGCGCTTGTATGGCCGAATGTGGTGAAATATCCCGCTACGCTTTTTGAAGAGAAGAAGTAGTGTTGAGTTGTGCGCCCATACAATCCAGTTCGGTTGGCTTTTCTTATCTACTGCCGCATGCAGGTTGTTTCCCGCCGTCTTTCCCACGTCGATGATACCAGATAGTTTGGAGAATGACGCGGCCATCTTAAAAATTGGCCGCCAACGACAGGAAACGAAACGAAGATGGCGCCAAGTTCATAGCTTTGCCTCTGCCTGACGCGTGATGCGCACCGTTTGCCTAGGAACTTGGAGGGAAGGGCAATTATGAGAAGGCTCGAATTCGAATTTATGAATTGGCGAAGTTTTTGAATTAAACCTGCGAAGAGAAAAAAGTTTGTACCTACAAGGATTGAATCTCGTATACAACCCTGCCAGTGATGTCAAAGGACCGAACTTTGCAGACTGCGTTATAAACATCATCAGCTGTTGCTGTTGCAATGACACAGTAATCTTGTCGTTATAAAGGTATACAGTGTAAAGTGAACACTTTTAACTGGGAAACTTGGCTGGGGCCACCAAGCCTGCAGCACCGCCGGCAGTGTCACCGTTTGGAACTTTTTCGGCAAATTGTTTCCGAGGAGGTCTCGCTTCCGGTCCCTTCCGTTTATGTGCGAAAGGCCGTTCAAAGGAGAACTGATAACGGTGCTTGTTTTACCCACCCTACCTGTTATTTAAGTGCGTACCATAACTCTTTTTTCCCCGCACAAGTTGAGATTGGAATTCGCTTCCTCCAGACTCCCCTATCATCTCCAAGTACCTTCAGAGTTCTGGGCGGTTGCATTCGCAGTTAGATGTCCAAGCCTGATTCCACTTTTGCATTGCTTGGATTGAATTGAAATTTTTGTTTCGAAAATTTATTTCTTGCTTGTCTTCAGTTTGCGTCTTATCAACTTTTTGTTGTTGTATCTTTGTTACTCTTCTGCCACTTCGCAGTCGTATTGATTTTAAGAATAAAATAAAGAATAAAGAAATGCTGCTTTTTTGCAATGAAAATCCCAATCAGCTGTTGCAAGGACATCCTTATCTTGTCGCTGTAAAGGTGCACAGTGTAAAGTGAATACTTTTAACTAGGAAATGCGGCTTTTTCCAATGAAAAACCCAAGTGAAGGTTCAAACAGACTTTGCAGGAGGTCATTTTAGGTTTTTGCAGGCGGGTATTCTTCGGGGTCGGAGCAGAGCGCAGACCCTGTCGGGGGGTCTGGATCGGAGCTCCAGCGGTGTTCTAAGGACCACATATCCTCGCGGGAGGTCTGGGGTGGAACCCCCAGAAGCTGATGGAATATTGAAATTGGAGCCTATTTTGCGTGCAATATTCGTGTTGTCGAGGTCAAAGTTCACACCGTAGCGAGTCAAAAGCCAGACATGCCGGGGGCAAGCGAGCCGCGGAGTTGGAAATTATCTTCAAGGTCAGTTGCTCCCTGCCGCCCAAAGCGACGCATCTGACGCTTTCTCTTCAAATATCGGTGCAAGAGTGGTCGAGGGTCAATTTTTGAGCTCTATCACTTGCCATGAATCAAACCTGCGGTCAAACCGGAAGTTAAACCGAATGTCAAACCTGAGGTCAAATCAAAGGTGAAAACTGTGGTCAAATCTGAAGCCAGTGCCGCTTGACTAAACGTAACAAAATTATTTGACAACAATGCAGTTTTACAAAAACTCAACTCGACAGAAATAAAAGTTTCCTTTTTTATGCTTTGTTGCAATGGGGCACATTAATTTCTACTGCAATGACGGAAGCAACAGTTAGATGGGAAAACATATGCGTCATCACTCGTATTTGCGTCACCACTGAAATAAATCAGCCGCTCACAACTCTTCACGAAAGGTAATATGAGGTCGACAATGTAAAAAATTGTCGCGAAGAGGAAAAATTGTAACCAGAAGGGGCGAAACCTCTCCTCATTTGGTGCCAATTCTCCAGTTTTTGGTGGCATTGACGCCTCAAATGCGGCAAAATTTCAGAAATCTCCACAATGATATTGTAGCAACGCCTCCAACATAGGCTTCCAGTGCATAAGATGTTTGGTTGAGCTTCACTATTCCCATCATATGCCGCAGTGATGTGTTTTCCAATTCCTTTTTTCCGCGAACAATACACGACTGGAATGCACTTCCTCCAAATTCTGAAATTATAAGTGCTACTCTTGCATTTACCTCCCGCGCCAGTCATCGTTAATTCTGATGAAAATATCGTGGTTTTTAATGCGTTCTAATGTATTTTTGCGTTTGAAAATGTTTTAATCTGTTTACAGTTGTTTACTCACCGATAGCATTTAGATTTTTACAAAACTGGCCAAAATGGAACAAGCCAAAATGTTTGACTTGGGCCGTGTCCGTCTGTGTCAACAATTCATTCGTCTTAGTTTTTTGATAATGAATGACCTACAGATTGGAAACGCGCTAACGTATCTCCTTCGCTCTAAACCAGAAGGTTATCGACCCATTTCCCTAACTTGCATATCATCTAAATTGTTTGAGCGCACACTATGCAGGCACATTGTTGCTTTCCTTGAGAGCGTAAAGTTTTTCCATCCCAACCAATTTGGTTTCAGGCCCAAACGTTCATGTGAAATGCAGGCAATTTACTTTACTCACGATATTGCATCCTCGTTGGACAAAAAAGCACCAGTCGATGCCATTTTTATTGATCTTGTTAAGGCGTTTGATCTTGTCTGCCATGTGCGGTTAATTGCGAAGCTGTCAGCTTTGAAAATACCGGAAAAATTGCTGGAAATCATTAAATCTTTCCTAACTGGTCGATCTTTTCAGGTGTTGCTAAATGGGGTTTCTTCCTCCTCATATTCAGTAAAATCTGGCGTCCCACAAGGAAGTGTTATCGGTCCTCTGCTCTTTTTAGTGTACATTAATGATATTGCTGTGGGTCCACTCTCATCAATGAGTTATTTGCAGGAAT
>JASGXE010008085.1:0-18452 GCA_030068105.1 Sinentomon sp. SZTP_YWyxl
GAGTGCTCTTTTCGGACACCCGGCCACCAATATTTTGCAATTATTTGCTCGAACGTCCTCTTAAAACCTTGATGTCCAGAAATTATACTGTCATGATATTCGTTCAAAATTGTTTTCCTCAAACAAACCGGAATAACCACTTGAGGTTCTGTTTTGCCTCTTTTAAACAATATACCGTCTTTACAAAAATACCGGGAGGACCTATCTGATTCCTCTCCCATTTCTTCATTATTATTGCACATTGCCGCTTCCCACAAATGCCCTATTTCTGGGTCATTTTTCTGGAATTCTTTTAATTCTTCTTCTCGGAAGTTTTGCGAATTTCGGAGATCTCTTTGATCATCCGACCTTGGCACAATTTCCGGAATTAAATTTTCTCTTGGGCCACCTGAACTTGACCCTCCACAATTTGCAACTCGAGACCACTCCTCGGTCTCTTCTGACAGCATCTCTGTATCACGCGCCTGCGTAACATCACTGTCACTTTCATCACAAGATTTCCCGTCTGTTTCATCCATTTCTTCTGGACACTCGTCCCCAAAAATTTTTGAGCCAACGTCTTGACTTGGCAGTTTTCGGCAAGTTGGGCCATTTGAGCATGCTTCCAATCTAGGAACCTTCTGATACCCCTGGCCTTTTCACCCTGAGTAGCAGAACTTTCCTCTTGACATTCTGAAGCCTTTTCAGCTCTTGCCGCACCCAAGCATTGATGTTCTTTCGGACTTTTTCTGTCTCACTTGCATCTGGGCATGCGTCGTTAATTAGGTACAAAGATTCATAGTACACACTTTCAGTGTGTGCCAGTTCAGCTAGCGTTCTCTTATCAGTTGCCTTAAAAGCATGCAAAAGGCAGTGGAAAGGTCATTCCAAGTCACTTCTTGATTTTCCTTTTGTTTTTGGGCAAGAAATATTTTTATCCATTGGTTTGCAGTTCCCGTCATATAAAGTGGAAAAGTCTGAATTTTCACAGCTTCTGTCATACCAAGTATGCTTCCGATCCTATTAAACCTTTCTAAGTAACTATCAGGATCTGAGCCAACTGAAGCATCAAATGTCCCTGGCGATAAACCCAAGGGGTTCAGGGTTGACCATGTAGCTGTACTTGGACTTGTGGTTTCCATTGTTTCTGTTCCTGAAATTTCTCTTTCAGTATTTTCCTTAGGCGATTCTTCTGGTGAAATTAAGCTAATTCCTTCCAGTAAATTTTGCCCTGAATTTTCAACTTCAGTATTCTCTACACCTATACTTTCTGATTCTTCGGGAATAACCTTTTCTGGTATTGGTCTGATCCCTTTCTTGCGGTATTCTATTGTCACTGCGTTGTCTGGATTTAAGTCAGGAGGTATACCCAATCTTCTTCTAGAAAATCTTTTAGGGTCACTATTGTCAGATTCCTCAGAGTTCCTGATGCTTTTTATAATTTTATACTTTTATAAAATACTACTTTATACTACTTTAACTTATACTTTACTTCGTTACTACCACTTTTACCGTTATACTTACGGTACTTACTTTTTATCCTTTCCTCACTACTTTACTACTTATACTTTTATCTTATACTTTTATTTATACTATTACTATTTATACTGTTATCGTTATCCAATTCAGTATCTGTTTCTTTAACTGACGCTTCCATTAGCCTTTGGGCATTTTTGTCGCAATTTCATCAGCCAAGACATCGGTGGTTGACCTCCACTTGTTAGGGTCCCGCAAAATTGGCTCGATGGAATTAAAATTCAACCATTCTCCAACTTTTGGTTCCTCTGGACTCGACAGTTAATTGAACTATTTTTTAGATCTGATCAAGTCTAACTATTTGGAGAAAAGCTGAAACTTAACCCACCGAATGACTAGACTTTTCTAGTTGACCTATGACTCGCGAGTTCATTTCTCGTTTGATCTTGGTGTGTTTGCCCAACAAAATCACCCATGCTACTACCAGTAAGAAACACTGAATTTCTGAATGCTGAACTATCTTAACGATTTTGTTCTTTACTTACATGCTTTCTACAGTTACACCTTTGGAACAATATTCGCGACCACCAAAACAGTTTACAATCATAATCATGAATAAGACAAACACCAAAAATAAAAACATTCTCACCAATAATTTTATGAGAGTTTTCTGAAAGGAACCTGGAAGAGTTTTGACGTTGTGTTTTGCTGAACGTAACTTGGATACTGAACAACTACTAACACATATACCTATTCGGCAATCCCGCTTTTATACCCGGCTGGGGGGAAATTACCAGCAATTGATGGCGAAAGTCGCCTTGTCTTTGTTTCCTAACTTGACAAGTGGCGTCGGTAATAAAATAAACCGAAAGGTTGTTCTTAGAATTTTTATCTCTGATCGCTTATGATTCAAGGCAATTATTTGCAATTTTTCAATCAACTCATTTCTTCTCAGCCCCGTGCTCTTCGCATGGTGGCTTCGACGCAACGTTTCTGAAACTCAACTGCTGATGTAATCTTTGGCCTTGAATCAGTGATCATACGATCTGACTGGCTGCTTTGCCTAGTTGGAACAATGTTTGTTAAATCATTATTTCGTGATCCGGAATCACATCTCGAAATGCCAATGCATAATCGCGTGATCCAATCTGCATTTTAATTTTTTGAGTTTTCTGGTTGACGCCCGTCATTATTATACTAACAATATCACCCAGATAAGGATTTTTCGACGGTTGACACTGTTCTATATCAAGGTTAAGAGCTAAAACGATTCGAGAAAGCAACTAAAATTGTGGTAATGCATTTTCTCAGAGCAGGAATGAGTTCACTCCTAGAGACATCAACAATTCCTTGGTATGTACGCCTGCTGCGTATTATGGCATTGCTGCTGGCAACGTGATCTTTCTTTTTTCTGAGTGTCAGCAGTTCACGCAAGTTTTGACATTTCTCAGCTCCGAGTACAAAGTTACTGATACAATGGTAGTTATCTACAAATAATCACTTTGTAAAACAACAGAGCGATATAACTACAGATCTGAAAAACAACAGATAACTACCTTGCTCATTGTCGCTTGGAAGAACCAGTTGAGAATGTTACATTTTTGCTGCATAGACTGTAGAGGCTGATGCCGGTTTCATGGAAAAACATCGAGAATAGTTCGAAAACAATTTTCGACCATCCGTAATGTTCGTCATCGCAATTGCGGTTCCTGTAAGAGCACATCCGTGCATGTTCTGAAATATCTTCCGCCGCAATAACGGCTGGGCATCCATGGTGTAACCAGACGCAGTTGCGCGTGGAACGACGCGAGCCAAATAGGCTGCCATCTGGTTTAGTACCATTTGTCTGCACATCATTATTGCCCATGGGTCGAACATGTCAGTAGTTGCTTCAATATTTGCAATTGTTGCAATGGTAATCTCTAATAAGGCATTAGCATGTAAACGACGAAATTCTATATTTTGATCGTTTGCACCAAAATCAAGAACATTTCTCAAGTGCTTTGTGCTTTCCAGCAGAGGTTTGCACGAATGCGATCGGAGTTCTCGTTATGGCGCTAGCGTCCTTGGAATTCTACGGCGCTCTATTTACGCCTTCAACGGGACCCCCTATACCTCTAGCGCATCGTCGATGGGGGTAAAAGAATCTCCCTTCGGTTCGTATACTTCTTCGATGCCGAAAGTTACCCCTACGTCCGGTCGCTCTGCGTGTCTATCTGCCATGAGGTGCACGCTGTATCTATATGTCGATTCTCTTTCCGGCCTGTAGTAGCCGATGTCGAGATCGGTCGATCGACATGAGCATACAAATGCGATCGGAACTCTCGTTAGGGTGCTAGCGTGCATGCAATTCTACTGACGCTCTATTTACGCCTTCCATGGGACCCCTGTACCTCTAGCGCATCGTCGATAGGGGGTTAAAATATTCTCCCTGCGGTTCGGAGACGTCTTCTGTGACTACAGTTCCCCCTGAGTCCGGTCGTCCGTTCGTCATGAATGTCTATCTGCCATGGGGTGCAGCCTGTCATGAGGGCATTCTTCACAGCGTCTTTTTGACCACAGCCATGGGTGCAACGGCTGCGTCGCACTTTGGGAATGGACTGGAACGATGGCACCATATCATTGGATCAAGAAGTCGCCAAATGGGGATGCCCTTCGGCGGCTGTTACAGCGGCAGCGATGGCGTTACCAACGAACGTTTTCCAATGAACAGCTAGCGTTTTAGCGGCGGAATACTGTCGCCGAAAATTGCAAAATTGGCAACAAGGGTTCCTGGCCAAGTGATTTTTCATATGAGAAAAGAATCTGAACGATTGGGGATCATTGCTGCAGTGCTTACAAGTGTTGTGAAGCATGGTAGATGGCTCGGGGTACATTTTACTGCAAACGGAAAACTGAAACGATCCTGCGGATGGTGGCGGCACTGTGGTGGGGATTCGGCTAGAAGGAAAATATGTATTTTTGCCTGTTTTCGCCGCTGTATCTCCACTTTTTACGCCTGATGATGATGCTGGATCGCCTTTATCCTTTTTCTTTCTTGGTTTTTTAGCCGCTAATCTTTCACCACCTGCGTTTCTACCACCTGTTCCATATCAGAACAATCCATTAGCGTTTCTTCTGCTTCATTCATCCCCTCTTCGCACCTTTCCTAGATGCTGTTTTCGGCCTGTGGTGAAGTCGTAGTGTCACCACCAGAAACGCAGCCGCCATCATCAACCTGCTGCTCGGCATGTGAATATCTTGGAATAGTTGCAGCTGCTGCGGATGTTGCAACCGTTGGTAAAAACTACTGTCAACATCCTCGTTAGCGAAGTCATCCTATCCTCGTTGTCGTCGTCGTCGTCGTCGTCGTTGGAAAGAAAAATCCAGTCGTCGGGAGACTGGCTGCGCTGTTGCAACTTGCCACCTCTACCATCGTTGCTGCCTAAGACGAAGGCTTCTGAAGGAGCGCCAACTGTTCCTTTTTGCCTTAGGCTTTCTTCGTCCAGTAGGTTCTTCGTCTATTTTACTTTCGCCGAAGCAGTAGTGACGGTTTTTTCCACAGGTGGATTTCTTCTCGCGTTCACAAATAGACGTGGTTATGGCGGTATCGGTACTGGAAGTGACAGGGTCAACTTCCGGGACCTTTTGGAGCAGGACCATATGCAAACGCCACGGAAAGTACAGAAGCCCATGTCAGGGTGGTCCGAACGTTCTCAGGTCACTGTCCCTTGTCAAGTCGACCAAAAGAGGAACTCTTTTGCTGATGCTGCTGTCACCGCTCATAACGGTTGCCGAGTGGTCATTGAAAGCGCCACCAAACGGAGGAGGATCGCGAGGGAGAGGATGTCCGGCAGCGAACGTTGTGAGATATTGTCTTAAAGTCTGAAATGTCAGGCGAACTTCGTTTATGTTAACTAAATGCAGGAATGTCTCAAACTGCGAGCCTTGATTTCGGAAGAGAACAACACAAGATCTGACGTTTTCTAGAGGTCTTCCCAAATTGTCATCGTGACGAACTATGCGATGGTCCAGCCTGACGTCGGAGAAATTCGTGCCTAGCTTGTTCATTTCTAATTGGTTCGTGAGGATATCTTGTCTGACGTCTGTGGCGAATCGTTGATGGCACCAGTCCTCCTGCTCCGCAAGTCTTTCTGCCTCCGACACTCTGCTGAGGGACTTCGCGGCGATTCTTCACTGCTCCCTTGTGCGTGTAGCATCTGTAACTTCTTGCAAACGAATGAGGAATCTTGCGCTCTCCCTTTCAGTTTTAATATGTGTGTGCGAAGGCGAATTGATGGCACTGTGGAAGAGTCATATCTGCTTTGTACCGATAATTTGGAACATGTTCTCTAACTGACCTTCAGGTCCTCTGATGATCGTCCGAAATGCGAGAACTATCCCCCTTTAAAGGCGATAAGAGTGAACCAACTCAAACTCAATGAACTCTCATTTCGGCAACCACATGATGGTGGTATCCCTGTATTCAGCTTATCACCTACGTGGTCTAACTCCCAACCGATGAAGCGGGCGTGCTCGGGCATGTTATCTTAGCGATTACTTGCGTTGGGATATGTTTTTCTGTGGATCTCGGCAAGGCTGTTGTCGGTTTCCGGTCGCATCTTCTATGCGTTCTGGTTTTGTGAATGCTGATGTCGATGATGAATTTACAGATGCAACTGTTGCGAAGAGGGCCAGCTCGAATCTGGAGGCTACGGTTTCCAACATAAAGCATGGAATCCACCAACCGACGAAATATAATGCTCGCACCTCAAGCAATTCATTTGCAAGTGCGTTTGGCGGCGATGGCTTTTCAGCCCCATGAGCGTGAGCTGCTTGAAGTTCCTGTTGCGAAACGTCTTGATGTAGTTGAACGCAGCCGCATCCACCCCGGATCCGTCACCGCTTCTCACGCCCTCAGGCTATCATTGTTATGAGTTATCCGGAAGTTGTTTACCTGTAGATGGTTGTAGATATCGGAATTGAACGGAAAACAGGAGTACGAAATAGGAAATCGATGAGGCGCTGAATTATCGTTAGGAAGCCATCTTCTATCGCCATCTTCCATTTGATGGCTTTGACCATTTGCGCGCAAAAAAAGAATTGAGGAAGATTAAAAACTTGTTTTTTTCTTTCCATTTCAAATTGCGGCGATTCCCAATTATTGACAACGTTCGTCCTTTTTCCTGACAATTTGCACTAGCGGTCTTCCTGCATTGACAGACCCGAACGCACGTTTGCAGCTTTGGCCTGCCGTGGCCTGTCTTGCACCCTTGAGCATGACCAATATTTATCCACGCACACGAACCACAATATTAATTTTAGAGTTTTCAAACAAATTGGCAAAATATCCACAAGGAACGCATTTTCAGTCCTTACGTTTATTAGGATAAAGTAGAAATACGTATAGTACGCAAGTGGTCTCTTCTGTGCCATTCTCCTCACTGCTACGATGACAGTTCATAGTATACAGAGAGAATAGCAATATTTCAACGCAGATGGCGGTCAATTTGATAATTACCCACACCCAGATCATTTTTTCAGTTTAGAATTCCTTTCTTGCTTGATTAACGGACTCGAGAGCTTTGTGTTCTACAAGTTCCTGATATCTGAGTTCTCAGAACTTTTATTTTGATGTTATGGACCACATCATCTTGTTTATTTTCTTAAGTTTTCAATTGTTTTTGATAGCTTCCAAAATTTACACTATTCGACGAAATAGTTAAATTTACTGTTCATAAAACATGGATTTCAGAAGTTCTGGCCTGTGAGGATCTGCATTTCTTGCCTAACAATCACACTGCTGAATGCCGCAGCACAGACAAGTTTAAATTCTCTGTTGACCCATCTTTCTACTACAACCGGCTGCAGCATGGATTTCGCAATCAGAACGTTTTTGCTCAAAAGAATTTAATTTAGTGATATTACAATGCAGCGCTATGCAGTCCAGACTGGAAAGGATAGCGTTTTCCCTCTGTTGTCCATGATTTGCACGTGAACGAACAGGCCATTGCTAATGTTACGTGTTTGTGTTATTCGTTGATTGATATACATCTGATAGTTTTGCGATAGTTTTGATAACCTGTATAGTTTTCTATTGTGAATAAACGTTGGTACATTTACAGAAAATTGAAAAGAATTTGCCTAATCAAATCAACCGAAAAGGCAGTCAATATCTGCAGAGGATCACGACAGCATTCAAAGACCTGCAGTCCGAGACATCTCTTCCAAAATCAACAACTCATGCATAAACTGCGATTCAGATGATTTGAAATTAATCTGCGGAATAAAAAGATTTCAGAGTGCTGTCGACTTCATAGCTATCAACTGTATGAGGGGATGATACAAATTCGGTGTCATTGATGAATAATTCAAGGTCAACTCGAGTTGGGCGTCGCTCCATTCGTAAATTGTTTGGTAGTTTAATCATTCAGTCATATCCCCTGTAACTATAAAAGTCCGCACTAAATAATTCTCTCCTGTCAGGTGGGTGTAATAAAGATGGACATCCCATTTAAAAAGCATGTGGAGGCAGGGGGGAAGATTTTAGGACAAAGAGAGGAGAGATTCGCGGCCACCAACAGACAGATGATGCATATTTTGCAACAATGGAAAAAGGAACAAGCGTTTTGCATAGAAATTAAATTTTCCCAAGTCAGCTCTGTCCATTGAATTGACTAATGACAAAACGCTTTAACCTGTTAAAAGCGTATTGCTAATGAGTTGAACTTGAAAGTGAGTTGCAATGGGGAATACGGCCGCCGGAATTCTCTCCTGTCAGCAGCATGGAAGCACAGGAGAGAACTTTCCAGTCTGCATCATCCAAAGCACCTCCTGATGCAAACCGCTGCAAAATCCCACTTTTCATAAACGTCGCGTTTAGTTAACAACTGTTCGCATTTGAAAAATTCTGGACGGATACGGAGAATTTTGGTGTCGGAAGAGAGCCAGGATTGCAAATTACTATTTCATGAAGAAATTTCAACATTTTCATTTGTGAAATTTTAATGGAATGTGAAAAATGGAACGTTTTAACAATATCGGGTCCTCCAAAAATGTTTGAAAATCAGGAGTTCGCATGTAAACAGACGCTTCGCAAGAGAAGTTCGCATGAAAAGGGCTGCACAACTTCAACTGGCCGAGAACTTCACAATTATCGAGCATGCTGAACTTGATGCTTTGTTTTTGCACCAGAGGTGGAAAACAGACTGATGCGGGCATCGACTGTGGGAGAATTCTGGGCTTCATGCTTTGCTTTGAGTTGATCAGCCGGAAGGATGACGGGCTTTACTAGTTTTTTTTTTTTAATTTCACAATACTGCCCCAAAGAACTTTGGGGGCAGGGAGCACACGCTCCAAAGTACCTAAACATCCGTTTAACAACATCGTCAAATGGAATAAAAACAAAACAAAACAAAAAGTTAACCAAGTAGAAGCAAATGGCATCAGTGAAATAATGTGTGAAATGCATGAGAAAACGCTCCAGTTTCAGTTATGCACAGAATTTGAATGGGGGGAGAGAAAGTGCCTCAGGAGTGCTTTGGAAACAACCGAGATGGAGCGTCAAGGGAGTTCCATTCTCTTATTGTTTTTGGAAAAAATGAATTCAGATGAAAATTGTGCTTAGGTGTTGGATATGAAATGCAAAACCCGTGGTCGGAACGGCGTTGAACAGGCTTTAGGGAATAGCAGAAAGGAAGCGGACAGGGCATTTTTGGCAAACAAGGTCAGAAAAAATTTTGAGCCGGCGGTTACGTCGTCTATCACGAAGGGGTTCAAGTTGTAGGTCTGATAGGATCGCTGACACAGAGGCACAGCGACGGAAGTTTCAGGAGATAACTCTGGCAGCACGTCTCTGGGAACTTTCTAAAAGATGAGTCTCTGAAGCAAGCATCGGGTCCCATGCTGCGCACGCGTATTCCAGCACTGGTAGCACAAAGGACACTTTCTTCTAGCTGCAGGAGTCGAATACTTAAGATTCCTTTGGATGAAGCCGACAAGTCGAATCGCTCTTAAGGCAGTCGACCGAATATGGTCGCCCCAACTGAGGTCGGCTCTAAGGATTACTCCTAAGTATTTATAGGCGGGAACGCTTTCTAATGGAGTCCCAGTTAGGCAATAGCAGGGAATTAAGTACGGCGGAGGGTTTACGCCTCGGGAAAAGCACATTGTTTTGCATTTATTAGGATTTAGTCTCATTCCCCAGGTATCGCACCACTCAGAAATGCGGCAAAGATCGTCAGATAGTGTTTGGATATCAGCAGATTTTTTGATCGCTCTGTAAATGCTGATATCATCGGCGAATAGGCGAATGCAAGATCCCAGACCCTCAGTTACGTCATTCACGTAAATTAAGAAAAGAATCGGACCAAGTACGCTACCCTATGGGACTCCTGAAGGAACAGGGCGAGGTGTAGAGAGTAATCCATTTACGGACACTTGCTGGGTGCGATGAGAAAGGAATGATGAAACCAGTTGTACAGTTACAGCTGGGAAATTAAGAGAAATAAGTTTGTTTATCAATTTGTCGTGTGGCACAAGGTCAAAGGCCTTAGAGAAATCAAGAAATATCGCATGCACTGGGAAACCCGCATCCAGGGATCTGGAAACATCGTCAACCAGATAAATAAGCTGCAATTCGCAGGACAAGTTTTTCCGAAAACCAAACTGATTTGTGTGCAAGATGTTGTTCTCAGCAATATGACTTAAAAGGTGGCTAACAAGAACTTTCTCAACTTGTTGAAGTTAATACAGCGAGCGAGAGGGTCAACCCCCGTATTGCATGGTGCACTAACGAAAATAGCCCATTTCCAAAGTTGTTGAAGGAATATCTGGCCTGTTAACAGTTCCTTTCGATATGTAACGGCATAACATTAGGTATCTTGCTTCCACAACTTCTGTCTTCGTAGTGTTGGAAGTCCCCAAGGGGTTATGCCCCGTATTTCCCTTTTCGTTTTTCCCCGTGACATATTTTCCCGCCATGTTTTTTCCCGTGATATGTTTTCCCAGTTTCTTTTTTTCCCGCAACCAATCAATTTGTTGTTGTAATTGTTGAAATAAAATAAATTGTTGAAATAAAATAAATAAATAAATAAATATAGAAGTGGCAAAAATGCACCTATTGCCAAGAAGTGGCAAAAATCTGAAAAGCAGCAAATGAATTGCCACTCCACGCTGATTGTGAAGAAACCTTGTTTGGTGTAACATTTTAGATGTTTTGCCACTGTACCGATTTGTTAATTATATACTTTTTAAATTTCTTTTTCGTTATCTTGTTTAAATAATTATAGCAGTAAAATTGTCTAATTATTTTGCCAGTCTCATTGCAGTGCCTGCAAAATGCATCTTGAATCGTTAAACTTCGCAACTTCTTTGAGTAGTGGCAAGCTTTGTATTCTCCCAAATAAGTAAACTTCTGTGAAAATAGTTGAAAGAAAACTTTTTGATTCCATGTATGCTGAGGGCTTGCTGAGGGCTTGCGAGCATAGAGTCAATTAATTGCATTAGGTTGAATGTTAGGCGAAGGCAACACTTTTCGTATTACGGCAAAGTCATCGAAATGACTGGTTAAAATTGAGTTTGGGCATTCCATGACTTGTGTCCTGCACTTTTTGTCATGGTGCTACACGGTGTCCGGATTTTCCACGACTAATGTAGACGGGATAAAGTTAATCTTGTGGGGGACAGTATTTACCGTCTCTAGTGGTCACGGTAGATTAAAAATTCGCTCAAAAACGAAAAAAGATTGTGTCTTTATTGCCGGGGACACAATTTCCCGCAAGGCAGGAAATGTACCTGAACTAATGTACAGAGTGGGCCTATAAGGTCACTTTTGATCAAAATGTCGAATGGCGCTCAAAAAGAGATTTGGAAATTCTGCTATTATTTGGTTTTAGAATTCTTCTATCCGATATCTGTTCCGTAAGCCAATTAAAAATGATGACGTCGCAATGGATCGATCAAATTGTTGTTGAGAAACTAAATGCAAATAATCAGATGATTTCGGAACTGCAAAAAAGTGTGGTTCTGCATAGACCAAAGCTTTACCTTTCGAAAAGTATTTTATTGATGCGAAAACTGATATCCTGGAGATCACGCCACGAACTAATTGGGTTTTCGGTAGCTATACGCAATTGTTGATGGTAAAATTACACATTTGTGAAAACTGCCTGTCTTTTGCTCCACCATTCTGGCATGCGGTTTTGTAAACAGGAAATTCTAAAAAAGCGAACAGGAGCTTGTATTATACGAGTAGGTTACCTTTTGTCCACCATGTACCTTCTCTGGTAATATACGTAAGCAAATTTCAAAATGTTTAAGAGCCTGGTGCACCTACCAACTTGTTGCCCTACGATTTGCTTTGAACCAAGGATTGATTCGTTCGGAGAGACGAAGTTGTACCAATAAAATTTGAGTTCATCGATTGAACAGTTGGGACCAACTACAAAAGGGATTTTGCAGGTTCGAACACTTTAGACTTTGCTCTTCTTTGTTTTTCGTTCATCGCATAAATTGTCAAATCAATAACGTTTCTACATAAATACTCGTAGGTAGGTCTACGAATGGGTGGTCGCAAAGTGTTCGTTTGCTACTGCGGATTATCTTATCTCGAAAAAAAGAGTATTCAAAGCTGAAAGAAGAGAGATGCAGATGCAAGTATTGCGTGGCGCTCAGTCAAATGTGTTGATCAAAAAAATCGAACTTTTTTCGATAAACGTTTCTCCAACTTTTCTTCAAATCGGAATGTTCACCGAAGAGAGGAAAACGCAGATTTTTTGGGAAATTGGAATTGAAATTGTGTTAAGATTTGCGCTTCAAATGAAAAGAAATGTGAACAGTTCATTTTGAACAAATGTGGAAATGTCTCTCTCTCATCTACCAGTTGATTTTGTAGATGAATAAAATAAAAAATAAATTGAAATAGATTAAACAAATCATTGAAATAAAAAAAGAAAAAAAAAAATAATAAAAAAGAGATTTTCAGGGGAAATTGGAAAAACAACGTGAGACGAAGTTAATTGATGGACGATAGAACTGATATTGGACCATGAATAAAAAGAATAGACCCCATTCCATTCGAAGAAACGGCCATATGACAAAAATATACAAAAGATCACAAAAAGAAAAGGGACTACAATTCCATCAGCAAAAGCAGCGTTAGAATGGACAGATTTTTTGCATCAGACTTTTTAAGATCGTCCGAAAAAGACTGTCACTTGGAACAATGCGCAAAGGAGAACATTAGAGCATTGAAAATTGCCCATTGTTGCAAGTGACAATCTGTTTTGGACAAACTAAAAAAAGTCTGATGCAAAAAATCTGTCCATGCTGACGCGGATTAAGAAGCCTAAAAGGATTGCAAAAATCACATGGCCACTCATACGATGTGTGATTGGCTGCTTTGGCAAATAATTATCCGTGACATGAAAGTGTTGACGGATCTCTTTTAAAAAAACCATAATATTTTTATTTTCCACGAAAAAATTTTAATTACCTACACTTCGGCTTCAGATATTAAATCATAAAAAAAAACTATCCGAAAATCAAGTTTTGTTAACAACCGCCAAATTCCAGATGATTGTGACCTCGTGTCACGCGTTGGGGATAATCTATAGAGCTGCACCACCCTTGTGCCCATGGGCTGGATATTTTGATGTCATTCCTGACATTTGCATTTGCATTTGCATTTGCATTTGCATTTGCATTGTTGGGTGCGACAGCCGAGTTGTTCCTAGATGGATCTATAAGCTCCAAAATATGCCTCAAAATGCACTACCGTCAAATTGTCCATTGTCTCCACATGCTTCAATTCAAAAGCCAATATTTTTGTTGATAGATTTGGCTTACGAAATTTCGAAAAATACACAGAATTGGCAAATGGCGCAAATACGTGTAGGCATTGCTTGACTTAAATTGAATCCTTTCTGGGAAGAAGGGCATAATTCCACTTTTTCCCGGACGCCAGTTTACAAACCCTGCCGCGACTTTAGATGGCAGGCCGGGCCCCAGGCGAGCATTGTTTTATCCGAGAGGGGACAGGGTTTGGTCAGGATCCCTGTCCCCTCTCGCTTTAAGTGAGAAAAAAAATATATTTTTTATATCGAGTGAAGGGCCCCAATCGAGCATTCTGGCACAAAATGCTCTCTGCCGTCTAAAGTCGCGGCAGGGTTTGTAAAAACGCTTCCCGGTTCTGAGTTCGATGTCACTCATGATCTCTGTTCATCCCAGTGATGCTTCACATAAAAAGGCACATTTGTGCTGTCTCCAAATGGGTCAATGGAGTCTGTGAACAAGACATTTTTTCTGAAACATAAAAATGGAATTATGCCCTTTTTCCCAAAAAGGATTCAATCGCCAAACCACTGCACCGTCAGAATGACTGATAAAATTACGACGATGGTCATAAAGAGTTCCAAAATGTGCTCCGGAAGTTGAAGTGTGTTGCATACTTCTTGAAAGTTACCGGGTTGGAGGCAAGATTTGGTAATGAAATGGATTTGACAACAAGCAAAATTAAGTGTTGATCAATAACTGCTAAGAAAACCAGTGATTTTCAAAAAGAAAAGAAAGTTCCACAAAGAAAAGTCAAAACTGTGAGTTCGGCCATTGGTTAAATCACCAACAAATAGTTGAAATACCAGAGTTATGCCCCCGTCCATCACGAGGAACAAAATGGCTTCATCGTGCTTTGGTGCATGGTTGTCACTTTTGCTACGGACTTACTTCTTTCAGAGATCCATTCGAAGCCTATCTGCCTTCAGTAATTTCCAGTCTTCACCATCATGGCTTTGATGTTGGGAGGAACTGCAGCTCTGTGTGCCCTCTGTTCCTGGTGCAACCGTCACAAGGAGGACCCGTTGAGTGATGCTGTAGATGGAACAGGTAGCATCGTCAATGACCACGAACATCAACGTCATCCGATCGTAGATCATGACCGTCAAACTTCTCTACTAACGGGCACGAAAGATGGAGATGATGGGCATCATGGTATTCTGAAGGTGTCGCCGGAGAACAACGATGTAACGAGTCTCTCTGATCATGAACATGGAGGTGTGAATGGTACAGGTCACGTAGCTACCAGCACTACAGGTAGGGAGGATACGTCAGCCGCCACAGCAGCAGCTGCCGCAGGAGCAATCGCAACAGCAGGTGTGCAGCCTCCGCCTGACCTCGGCGACGGTCCAAATACGATCTGGGAGCACATGTTGAAGCTTGATCTGGCTGTCGACTACTTGGTCAAGGCAATTGTCGAGTTTGCTAACTCCGTTTCGAACATGATTCTGACAAAGGGTGAATCGGTTTTGGGCGGAATTACGAGTGTCTTTTCGAGGAAACAGGTAATCATCACGGTCGGTCAGTGTTGCTTTTCATTTGCGGCTGTACTCTAGTGAACCAACGTCTTTTTAGATTTATTTTCACATGCGAGTATGCTCGTGCACGGATTTAGAGCATGGTTTACATTGACTGATTTGTTTTCCGTACTTTCGCTTCTCCATGCGTCATCCGAACCGAGATTGCAATACATAAAGGGTGTTATTATTATTTATTATTATTATTATTCCGTGCAAACAGCAATTGCCTGTGGCACGTGAGTAACGAAAGCAATCACTGGGATCGTTCAACATTCTCTCGAATGTATTCCAGCGCGTGCAGTCGAAATGAGTCGGTGTTCTCGACTTCGGCAATGTGCTTGGGAAGAGCATTCCAATGCCGTATTGTGTCCGGAAAAAATGACCCTGAATATGCCTGCGAATGTACAAGCATATGTCTAAAGGAGTGGTCGTTAGAGTGCCTGTTGGAAGTCGCATAGGTTCTTTCTACTTCGTCAGAAGTAGAAAGGCCGATACAGAAGGCCGATACAGACCTTTCAAAAAACAATTTTCTGGAACATCGCCAAACGGGCCGCTTTTCTTCTACTGGCCAATTGCGGCAACTGAAGCTGGTTGAGCATTTCAGTGACGCTGGATGTCCTATTGTAATCAGAGCAGATAAACCTGGTGGCAATTCTTTGCACTCGTTCTAATTCGCCTGTATGATTTGCATGTATTGGGTCCCATACAGTCCCCGCGTACTCCAACGACGGACGCACCAACGCCTTGTACGCCATTAGCTTCACATCCTGAGGGCATTTTGCAAGATTTCTCTTTATAAATTCCACGAGGGATAGGCCTTTATTTGCAACATTGTGTTGGAAGAAGGTATCCCCTGGCACCAAAGAAATATTCCAGATTGTGAAGGAGGACCGGGCGAGAGAAAGTATTTTCTGATAAGAAGGATCATGTGATCACATCCCAAAACCTTTTCGTTCCATTTTCTTTTTCTGCTCCACTTTACTATTTCTGGCAAACATGATTTTACCAACTATCGTGATTTTACCAACTTGCTTGTGATGCAGTGTGACATTTATCCCTAATGTGAGGACTCGGGGAGGTTCGGGAACAAAGTAATATGTTTTTTGTATTGTTTTGTTTTCACATGACAAACGTACCTCACTCGTACGTGTGGCCAAGACACCACGTCTACTTTCGTGCTGATGAAGTTGCGATCAATTATTGTTTTAGTTTTGACAAGAATCATCCAATGATTCTGTTATCTTTAGCTATCTACACAGGCATTTGGCCAACCTGACACATTTCACACAGTGACAGTTTCGATTTGACCGTCTTGCTTTGGACACTTTGTTCTCTGCCTACCACACAGCTGTGCTACTGCTTTGCCTCTTGTATTGGCTTGCTGAGGGAGCGCCATTTTGGCTTTGGACCAAGCATATGCTCACGGCCTTTTTCCAGCAAAATATTTTATGTATTTAATTGAATGTCCCATTTCAGTTCACCGACATTTTTTCGATAAAATGTTTGTCCATTACAATGTGCATGGTGTCATCATCAATTTGTAACTGAAAATATAATTCTGTCCATCTCCAATCTTCAAAAATTCTGTCCGTTTCCAAATTGTTTTTCCAGGCTGACTTCTGTTACCAAAGTATGCACATGCACGAAGACCAAAGTCCCAATTGCAAGATAATTGACAGTTTTCTGCCGTAACCAACGGCTGATGTCATTGCGCAATTGAAAATGAAAATCGCATAGGATCGATAAGATGACGAGCCTAAAAACAGCACTCAGCTCTCTGTATAGTGCGCCATGGAGTATCTCACCCTTTAGAGTAGGTATTTATTCGGGTTTGTTCAAAAATTTGGAGCTGCAGAAAGGCGAAAATGGATATTATCTGATCGGAAGTGATATTGGCGGTGAACGCAGTCGCTTGATTTAAAATTGATTTCCTGGTTGCAAATCGGAGTTTTTTTTTTGTTAGCAAAGCTATAGGACGATGTGAAGACGTACAATCTCTTTCCGCAGAACTGGTCACACCAATCGCAGGAATTGTCCCGGGAGCGATTTTACAAACCCTGCCGCGACTTTAGATTGCAGAGAGCGTTTTGTGCAAGAATGCTCGATTGGGGCCCTTCACTCGCTGGAAAAAAAAAATTATTGATTTTTCACACTTAAGGCTATCTGAACCTGACATAACCCTGTCCCCTCTCGGAAAATCAATGCTCGCTTGGGGCCCCGGCCTGCCATATAAAGTCGCGGCAGGGTTTGTAAACTGGCGTCCCGGGACGAGTGGCCATCTCTGCATGTTTGACGTTTTTTCTTGATGGCTGTTTGTTATGCACCTTGTGAAATTACCGACGACGCACCGGATTTGGTGTCTTGGAAATGTGCTGCTTGTGGCACAATGGTAATAATAGTTATAAGTTGTCTCGTCCAGTTTGTCAGATCCGTTTATTTTTGGCTGCTGTGAAGAAGATTCCAAAACACGAAGTGCTTTCGTGGTGTATTTTCATTTGAAAATTGCCCAGCACCCAAGTGTCGTGTCATTTTGTATCCACAACATTTCAAGTTTCACTGCCTGTATTGCATATTTCAGGATCAAGCTTCGATATGAACAGTCACGACGAGAATGCCCTGATTTCTACAGGCGACAGCTATAATTTGCCCGTCATGATTTCCAGTCTTTTCTTCATAATTTTAAACTTGGAAAATTTAGCTTCTGAAAAATGTCCACGCTGAAATTGAATAAAGCAAGAATCCACTTCTTCAAGTGTTCAGCGTTTTATCTTTTTTCGCGTAGCTTTTATAAAACCCCTTTTCAATTCCGTGGAAAAAGAGTACTTTTACGCCAGAACGGAGTGCCAGTACGGTGCATGATATTGCAGTCTTGCGTGTATGAGATGTTACATTTTTTCCCTCGTTTGCTCTATGAAAACCGTGTGTCGGATCACCTCAAACATTTATTCACAAATGTCTTTTCATAAAGGGATTTTTGCAACAACTTCGGAAATAATCAACCAAGGAAAGGCGAGAAAGACATTCGCGCTCAAGACTCGCCAAATTTGAGGTTCGATAACTGCCGCAGCTTTATTCCATGGCTTTTTGACGCCTCTCTCAATGGACAGATTCCTGGCGAGAAGCTTCTCGGGCAGACGACCTGAACTCGACCCCTCCTTTGACTTCCGACAAAAAGGACCCTGGTGCGCCACTTACCTTGTGAAGAAAGAATATCATCTTTACACTTTAAACTTCTCGACTCGAGAGTATGCTGATAATATTCGTTTTCAACTTTGGTGTCACTTGTACAGAACCCCTTTCCCTCCCTAAAAGGCACACAGGACCTTGTGCTCATTTCCGTTGAAGCCGCCTGCCGTCTAATTAAAAGTTTAATTAGAAAATCTAAAAACCAGTCAACCGACCGCACACGCACGCACAGACACGCCAGTAGTCAGAAGTCAACGGAGGCCGCGGAGGCCGAGGGCGGGAGCATCGGAGCATGGGGAGGGACAACTTGCCACAAAAAACGCAAAGTATTTTTTTATTGTTGACCGCATGGCTTCAACCGAGTTTTTTATGTGATTATTCTCTGATGGTCAAGCCGTGGATCTGCTGTCTGTTATTAGGCGGAGGGAGTTAGTGAGCGACTCAAAAGCAGCTTATTTCTCCACTGAAAATGAAGATGAC
>JASGXE010008086.1:0-16782 GCA_030068105.1 Sinentomon sp. SZTP_YWyxl
TTGTCTCTGTTGGACTCTCTGTTGTCAGATTAATTTTGGCCACCCTTGTATGTCGTGATAAAGGGCACAGGACAACAACATCTTAACGTATACTCATTCAGGCTTTTGCCGGTCGCTTATTTCGCGAAGCTGGTCTGACTTTGCACAAATTGAGAGCACTGTGGAGATGAAATTTTCAAGGAACACACGTGCATCCTGTCAATGTATAGGTACCATAGTTCTACAAAAAAAAAAAAAAAAAACAGGAGGGAATATTGTCAGATATCATTGCACCTAACTCCCTGAATCTGGATGTTTTCAGCTCATGGAATCAAAACGCCCTCGTCCTGTCAGAACCTCGCCCGCCGTTGTCATGGAAACCTTGCTGTGAACAGTTCTGTGAATTTAGTCATGTCGGAATTTTGTCGTTGCTATGGAAACCTTCTCGTGAGCAGCTCCGTGAATTTAGCCCTGTCGGTGCTTCGCCGTTGTCATGGAAACCTTATACCGGGAACAGCTGTGAATTCCGTTCTGCCGGAACTTCTCTGTTGCCATAGAAACCTTACCGTGAACAGCTGTGAATTTCGTCCTGTCGGAACTTTGCTGTTGCCATGGAAACCTTAGGTATACCGTGAACGGCTATGAATTTCGTCCTGTCGGAACTTTGCCGTTGCCATGGAAACCTTTGTATACTGTGAACGGCTATGAATTTCGTCCTGTCGGAACTTTGCCGTTGCCATGGAAACCTTTGTATACTGTGAACGGCTATGAATTTCGTCCTGTCGGAACTTTGCCGTTGCCATGGAAACCTTAGGTATACCGTGAACGGCTATGAATTTCGTCATGTCGGGACTTTGCCGTTACCATGGAAACCTTTGTATACTGTGAACGGCTATGAATTTCGTCCTGTCGGAACTTTGCCGTTGCCATGGAAACCTTTGTATACTGTGAACGGCTATGAATTTCGTCCTGTCGGAACTTTGCCGTTGCCATGGAAACCTTAGGTATACCGTGAACGGCTATGAATTTCGTCCTGTCGGAATTTTGCCGTTGCCATGGAAACCTTTGTATACTGTGAACGGCTATGAATTTCGTCCTGTCGGAACTTTGCCGTTGCCATGGAAACCTTAGGTATACCGTGAACGGCTATGAATTTCGTCATGTCGGGACTTTGCCGTTGCCATGGAAACCTTTGTATACTGTGAACGGCTATGAATTTCGTCCTGTCGGAACTTTGCCGTTGCCATGGAAACCTTTGTATACTGTGAACGGCTATGAATTTCGTCCTGTCGGAACTTTGCCGTTGCCATGGAAACCTTAGGTATACCGTGAACGGCTATGAATTTCGTCCTGTCGGAACTTTGCCGTTGTCATGGAAACCTTTGTATACTGTGAACGGCTATGAATTTCGTCCTGTCGGAACTTTGCCGTTGCCATGGAAACCTTTGTATACTGTGAACGGCTATGAATTTCGTGCTGTCGGAACTTTGCCGTTGCCATGGAAACCTTAGGTATACCGTGAACGGCTATGAATTTCGTCCTATGTCGGAACCTTGCCGTTGCCATGGAAACCTTTGTTTTCTGTGAACGGCTATGAATTTCGTCCTGTCGGAACTTTGCCGTTGCCATGGAAACCTTAGGTATATAAGTGAACGGCTATGAATTTCGTCCTGTCGGAACTTCTTTGCCGTTCCCATGGAAACCATTAACCGTGAACTGAATTTCGTCCGATCGGAACCTCGCGTTGCCATGGAAACTTTTCGTGTCCGACAAAGCAAAGTCTGGCACATCGTTCGTAGCAAAACAGGAGCATTCGCGATTCGCGAGCAACCAATCGCGTTCCAGCATCCTTGGGACGCCATGGCAACGGCAGGGAATCATGCAGACAACGACAGAGAAAAAAGCAAGGAAGCGCGGACTCCGCGGAAGGCAATAAATAAATAGCAATGTGTAATTAACAATGGAGAATGAAGAATGGGGAATGGGGAATGGGGAAGCGTGCTGAGTTCGAAAAGGAATGACAAAAAATAAATGGAATTTCGAATGGAACGAGATTCGAGGCTGGGAAAAATTGAATTCCAAGAATAAACTAAGTGAATGAGGAGGCGCAGCTGATGGCAGAACTGGCCGATTTTAATGGATGTCCCGGAAGGAGGGAGCGAGAGAGGGAAGGGCAGAGGGATAGAGGGAGGGGCGGAGGAAGAGAGGAAAAGAAAAGAAAAACAAATCATTTTCCGTTTAGTTTTTCTGTGATTTATTTTCTTGAGAGCGGTCTCTCTCACTCTCTCTTCCGCTTTTGAAAAAGAGTGCGCAGTGCTGAGTGCCGTGGGATGAAGAAATTTGGCTTTTTTAATTAATTTTTAACTAAACAAGTACAAGACAAGTGGTCCGATCCAACCAGGGTTCGCTCAAGGACCTCCGAAATGCAGAGGGCGTCAGAGCTAGGGACGCATGGGGGTATATGTTCACCGAGAAAAATAAACAAAATCTCCTTTGAACCTTTTTCCATCCATTTGCGGCCATAAAAATTTGGGATTTTAATGAAAGTTAGAAGATCACCCAAACCCATCTCCATGCCTGCAGAAATTAAAGATCCGATTTTATGACCGAGGTCAAAATCTGACATCTCAAAAAAGCTCTGTTGAAACCTGGCGCTTTAATTTCTACCGCCTTCATGAGAATATGCCTTCATAAGAATAAGCCATTTCTACCGCCTTCATAAGAGCAAATAAAGTTTCGGAGGCAACAGTTTGATGTGAAAAACACATGTATGAGTACATCAATTTCGCCGCTACTATGCGTTCAACTCGATTTTGAACCCCAGAATGACTGGATTCCCACACCCCTGCGGCAGAAGACTGGGGAAGCACAGGAGGCGGATGGATGGTGAGGTATGATGGAGAGGGTGGAATGGAGTGGACAGAGGAGAGCGGCCATTGAGGGAGACGTGGGTCTGAAAATCCAGGGCAGAGTCCAACGAAACTGTTAAAATGCATTTTTAGGGTCTGAAGTGCAGAGCACTTAGAATGCATTTTCAGAAATAATTTGTTTTCAGAGAGAAAAAAGCGTCGAAAACGAAAACGAATAAATGACAAGAGTTTTTTGGGTCCTGTATGTACAGGGTGTCGGTGAAATCAGTCGAGAATCCCGCCGATGCATTGCGGGTCACGAAAATCAACCCAGCTTAATGAACGGAATCTGCTTCGCTGGAGGGTGAGGGGAACTTCTTATTGAACCGAGTTTCGTTCAACAATACAAAAGTAAACACGCACTTTCATCCAAGGCACAATTACACGGCCGTATTCCCCATCGCAACTCACCCTGAAGTTCAACTCTGTGACAATGCAATGGGCAGATTTGTATTGAGAAAATTTCATTTCTATGCACAACGTTTATTCCTTTTCCACTGTTGAAAAAGATGCATCCGTCTGTGGAATTACGGCTGCTGAGTTGAACCTGAGGGTAAGTTGCAACGGGGAACGCGACCGAAAGTGTGTCTCATATCAATGATGACAAAAACGTTAATTTCTGTTTCATATCATTTCCATCTTCGTGCACTGGCGACACCACTTCAATAGGGGCGTGCAGAATAATGCGGGAGGAGACTCAGAAAATGGCGAGGGTAAAGAAGTTCGGCATTTCACAACTGTGTTGTCGCAATAATTAAGGTTGTGGCGCTGTTACTGCCCCGCGTTCGAGTATTACACTGCTGTTTGAAGGTTGCGACAACAACATGTCTTTGGTAGATAATTCAGTTGTGCCTATACCAACGCGCAGGAATATGCGTTAATAAGCCTGACTCACGAAGTTCTTTGAAAGTCACGATTTCGTAGATATTGAAGTTCCCTGCTCTCACTGGTCTGTTTGGATCTGGCACTTTTATTTCTGCTTGCATCACCTCAGTATAAAAATGCATGCATGAACACGTTAAGAGCACCTAATTTCACACAATGTTCTTCCCACAGTTTGGCAAAGACTCTTTGTGTGCCCTGCTGGTAAGGAATTCTCCCAAAACGACCGTGTGTTTTGGAGTCAGTCCTACACCCTTATATACAATTGTGCAAAATATAGGCTCGCTAGGATGGCATAAATCCTTGAGTTGCACAATGACTAGATCCCCAATTTGTTTGATAGTAGGGGTACGGTGGGGTGCTGAAGGGTTCGACGTCACCAAATGGGTACACTTTAGACCTGAGGTTTCGGCATGGAACACCTCCGGAGCACCATTTTTAACATGGACTTAGATGGGGGTCTTCTCGGAACACCTTTGGGAACACCTGATGTGTTCTTGGAACACCATTTTTCTGTCACAAATTTTAAACACATATGTGATTTGGAACACCCCATGTGTTACAAATCACATATGTGTTTGTAATTTGTCAAATTTGTGACAGGAAAATGGTGTTCCAAGAACACATCAGGTGTTCCCAAAGGTGTTCCGAGAAGACCCCCATCTAAGCCCATGTTAAAAATGGTGTTCCGAAGGTGTCCCATATACCGAAACCTCAGGTCTAGAGTGAACAGAATTTCTGGATTGTTTCTTAGGATATCAGAATTTTTAGAATTTAAGAATTTTAAGAATTTTTTGTCACCAACCTTTGCTTGAACCGTCTGGTCCTCTGAGAATTGTACACTCTTCGACGTTACCAAATGGATTGAATATCTGAATAATATCCTCTTCGCTCTGTTGCTTACTTAGCATTCCAACGAAGAGTTTTCTGTCCTCTGGAAAGATAAAGAGAAATAAAGATAAATGAGAAACAAGGATAAAGAGAAACATAAAGATTTGGAGAAACAAAGAAACAAAGGTGAGAAGAAACAAAGATAAAGAGTAAGAATGACAAACAGAAACAAAGAAAAAGATAAACAAAGACATTAAGAAACACAGACAAAGAGAACAAAGATAAATTGAAACAAAGAAAAAAAGATGTTCGTAAAGAGAAAAAAGATGAAGGGAAACAAAGAAACAAAGATAAAGAGAAACATAAAGATATAAAGAGAAACAAAGAAACAAAGATGCGAGAAACAACGCGAAAAAATTGACAAATAGGAGCACAGCATGTCAACTGCAACTCAGGACAGAGTTACAAGCAGATTATCAGGCTTGTACAAAATAAACTTGTACAAAATAAGACTTGTACAAAATAGCAGCCCTTGAACTCCGTAAGATTATCAAGAAATTGCATGTCGCCGAGTTCTGTGAGGCAATCAAGAAATGCTGCCCCCTGAATTCTGCATGGTTATCAAGAAATTACAGACCCTGAGTTCTGCGGGAATATCGAGAAATTTTGCAGATCCCTGAGTTCAGTGATATTATCAAGAAATAGCAGCCCCTGAGTTCAGTGAGATCATCAAGAAAAAATCAGCCCCTGAGTTCTGCGAAACAATCACGAAATATCAGTTTCCGTAGACTGTTGATGTGTTTCAAGACATAACAAACAAATTGCAGAACCCTGAATGAGAATCGGGCAGCTGATTTTCGGTATTGCCTTTTCTTGGAACATTTGTTTTGCCCATTGGGTCACTTCATTCGTGGACTGTCACAAATTGGAGCCCCCGCGGAATCCGAGATAAAATTTGCCGACCCCTACCGTGCTTTCACACAGTAAATAAATGACCGGTTTCTAAACTGGAGGCCACGGGCTTCGGTGAAGCACGCAAATTCGCCTGGTTCCGAGTTCCGAGGTGGTTAGGTAGATATCTTCAGTGTGCTGGTCGAGTGGTAGAGGCGCATTAATATATCGAAGTGTCCTCGGCGGTTTCAAAGGTCCGAAGGGTTCCGTTGACAAAGAACGTCCCCCTCCCTCCTCCCTCCTCCCTTCCGATTAAGCGGGGGTGAGGGCTAGGGGTTGTCGCTTGGTCTGAAAGACGGGAATCAGAAAAATTAATAATGGCAGCGGGACTAAGAAACTGCCCTTCGCGGATGCGGGGTTCCGGAAGGCAGGGGTGCCCAACGTGGGGGAGATAAGAGGATTTTTGTCTTTTAATGAAATGAGATGAGGAAAAAAGGAAGTCTACTTAGGAGAAAAATTCGAACCGACCCTGGCAAGAGAGAAGGAGGTATCCTAGGAACAGGAACAGCCCAGGAGGCTTAAGGAATTTGTCAAAGGGATAGAAGGACAGAAAGAAGGAGAAAGAAATGGAGTCTTGCTGGTTGGAGGAAAATAAAAAGGGACAAAATGCGAATAAGATGAATGTTGGGGGGCTACAGGGACAAAAGGAAAGGGGGTATCCTTGGGGTGGGGGTGTTCTGGGCGGGAAGGAACCCACAGGATAATATGATGAAGTTGATGGACGCTGCCATGGCACCAGGATACTACACGGTGTCACATGAAGCCATGAGTCTAAGCCGGATTCGTTTTTATGGAGAGTTTTTGCATTTTGATGCCCCCCATTTTGGGGGGCCGATGGGGGCGAACGCAAGTGCACGATGGGGACGAACAACAAAGAAAAGTGCACTTGGAAGTAAGGAGAGGCGAGAGGGCTAACATCCTGGATATGGTACGATGGGTTGTGGTACGGTACGCGGAACGATTATGAAAATAATGGAATGTATGATTCTGGGGCAACCCAAAATACAGACAATTTGAATTGAATTCAGCCGTCAATATGTGGTGGAAATAAATTAAAAAATTGGCGCGGTCAGTGCGTAGCGATGTGCCAGATATTTAAGCTTAAATGGCGGTGTATAACACTCGCTTGACCTTTTGCACGCAGTATCGTGCTGATTTTACAGAATCCAAATCCTTTTTCGGCAGTGAACGAAAAACTCCGTTCGCTTCAAAGGATAAACTCGTAAACTTCACTCGTGGACTCCGTTCAAAAAGGACTCAAAAGCGTTCAGGGAACCAAAATTGAAGGGATGTCTAAAGTTAAGCACAGCACCCTGTATAAGACGTTGGAGCGCAGGAAGAGTCTATCTAAGTAAATTACAAAAACGAAGAACGATCTACAATCGCAAGTCACCGCAAAATGTTTTTGGACGCTTTGCAAAAATGAAACTTTGTCGAACTTATTCACGTCGTCTGCTATACGTAAGATCGGAATTTGCAGCAGGGATCTGGTCATCATCTAAGTTCATCTTCTCTCTTCAGAAATAGAATTTCATTAGAAATTGAAAACTTCTCTGATATAATCTGATTTTGGCGCAACTCCACTTCCGATGAAGGCAGAAGTCTCCTTCGACAAGTACGTAATATCTGCTTGAGAGAACTCAGAATTCGTGCAACGACGTAAAAACGGACGAAAACTGACGATCCAGCATAGAAATAGAAGTTTCACTGCATATTTGGATGGAGTACCGTTAGAGTGTGAAGCACTCATGCAGCCCCGCAGCCCTGTACCCCATTGAAACTCACCCTCAGGTTCAACTCAATAATCAATTCAATAGAAAGATTTGCGTTGCAAAATTTCGTTTCTATGCACAACACTTATTCCTACTCCATTGTTGCATTGAAAGATGCAACAATGCTTCATTGTTGCATCAAAGGACGCAACAATGGCGAAGGAATAAGTGTTGTAAAATTCCGATGAAAACACAACTCAAAATCCTGCGCAGCCGAGTTTTGTTTATCTGCACCCTAAATCGGAGGCTTACGATTGTAACACTGTTGAAACAGCTTTTTAATATGGATTAGAAGGATGTACCCCTTTCGAAACATTTTTGGTCACACAATGTGTTCTTAAAAAGCTATTTTCCTATCAACAAATTGGAACACATGGGTACAGTGTGTTGCAAAAAAGATGTCACACATACAGGGGGAATGGGAGATGATGAAAACCATTTGCAAAAAAGGTGTCACACATATGGAGACTTTATGGAAGATGATGATTTCCATTTGCAAAATACCTGTCACACATATTGGCTTAGATGGGACAGTCAGCGAAGCAAAATACACGTCTACTTCTTACTAAATTTTTAAAGCAGTGTAGGGCTTGACAGCATAGTGATTATTGCTTCGCTGACTGTCCCATCTAAGCCAATATGTGTGACAGGTATTTTGCAAATGGAAATCATCATCTTCCATTAAGTCTCCATATGTGTGACACCTTTTTTGCAAATGGTTTTCATCATCTCCCATTCCCCCTGTATGTGTGACATCTTTTTTGCAACACACTGTACATGAAGTGTTCCAAAATGCTTAAGTGTTTCAAATAAGCGACATGAAATAGCATTCCTTGGACACATTGTGCGTTCGTAAATGTTCCAAAATGAACACAAACATCCAAGCCCGTGAAAAAGAAAAATTGTTGCGGAGGTGCACCAATCGGACACTTCACATTTAGTGTGTTTAGAACTGCGCATTTTATGTGGCAACCATCCACAGATGAATCCCCCAAGAGTTTGCCCCTTATAACAATCGGCTATGCAAATTCAAAAATTCCAATTGGTGCGTATTGCATAGCGCTTGAAAATTTCAGGGGCAAAAATCTGGTATTGAAATATGAAAATTGCGTCTTGCAGTGCTCATTCACTTCAGATCGTTGCTGGCGATTTTCCTTTTTTTGCTGTCGAATTTGGCGCAGATAAATGGTCGTATCTCCATTGCAACTGACATGGGTCAGCTTTAACTCAGCCAGTTCAGTGGAATGGATTAGTGTTGCGAAAATTTCATTTCTGTGCACAACGCTACTTCTTTCTCCGTTGTTACTCGTGCATTGACAGATGCATCCGTCTGTTGAATTTGCTGCTCTGTTGAGTTGAACCTGAGAGTGAGTTGCAACGGGGAATATGGCCGAAAGTTTTCGCCCGCAACCTTCATTGTAACTAACGTTTGTTCAGGTGTAGTATTTTCTGTCTTCCGACAATGGAGTTGCACACTTGTTTCCAGTTTTAACTCGTTTTTAATTTATCGTGGTGGATGGGTATAGCATATACTGTCTCCTTTATGATACAGAAATCGAGGCATTGTTACAAAAAGAAAGAACCTCAATCTTGAACAACTTTACTTTTTAGCCAGTATTTTCAACAATGTCATTTTCCGACCGGTATATTTTCCGTAGCGAACTAGCTGATCCAGTCGCTGAAAATCATTTAGACTAGTTCCCAAATAAAAAGATTAACCGACTGAAAGTCGAGAATTTTTTTATTCGTAACTTGAGTTCAGTCAGCCGAATTGATCAAAGTGGAAGTTCAGGCGATGGAAGGTTTTCAGAACTTCGAAGGTGAAAATTTTGCAGCTTTTGTGTCGACCTGAACCAGAACTTCCCGACTCGGTTATGGTTGCGACCTGAGAGAATCGCATGAAAGTTTGTCAAGGAAAGTTCCGAGAGAAAAATTCGAATTTTTCCTGCGATCGAGGCTGCCACGCCATCCTTGTACGCTGCGAATCTGAAAAATGGTTGCACTAAAACACGGCTGCACTTAAACTCTGTTGCACTAAAACACTTCTGCACAAAAACACTGCTGCACTAAACACTCCTGCACAAAAACACTGTTGCCCTAAAACACTGCTGCACAAAAACACTGCTGCACTACTACTGCACTAAATCTGCTGCCCTAAAAAACACCGCCACACTAAAACACTGCTGCACTAAAACACCACTTCACTGACAAAAAGAGATGGCACAGGCCGTTTTGCCACAGTTCGCTCCATGATTGGAAGGTTCCCGGTTCAAATCCAGGCTGGGTCAGAAATGATTTTGTATTTTTGCTTCTTAAAGACCAAGGAAACAGCGCCTAACTAAAGTCAAGGGTATGCAACCATGTAGCTGCATGACGCGCAAACTGTTCGTTGCGGTGATGTGTGTTGCATAACGTTTATTTTAGAGAGGCGCTGTTGTGATGCCGTTCGCTCCATGATTTGAAGGTTAAGGTTCCCGGTTCAATCCACGCTGGGTCCACAATTTTTTAATTTTGATTTTTACTTTAGACCAAGGAAACAGCGCCTAACTAAAGTAAAGGGTATGCAACAGTGAAGAGCAAAGCATCGTCTTGTGGTAGTGTGTGTTGCATAACGTTTATTTTAGATACGGGCAATTTATCATGAATTATTTCATGGCCAGCCAAGACACTTTTCAAATTCCCTCTTCCTCCCTTTCCCTCCTTCTCCTTCCCTGTCCCTTTCCGTCCCTCTTCTCTCCCACCGCTACTTCAGTCCCTCACTCAACATCCGTTACCTCACCATCTCACTCCCTCTCTTTCCCCCTCTCACCCTTTACCGCCCCGTTTCTGCCTCTCTCTCCCAATCTCTTTTCCTTTCTCTCCCCTTCCCTCTTTCCCTTATTCCCGCTCCCTCTCATGCTTCGCACCCTCTCTCTCTCTCTCATCTAACACAATCTAAAGTGGACGCGCCCATAAATTTGCTACGTGTATTGTTGCGAACCGTGCCTGTCGAGTTTAGATCTGTTTTCAGGATAAAAAGAAACATTTTAAATACATCATCGCTTGGGCCTGTCCTGCATAAATCGCCATGTTTAATCCTTTTAATAGCACAAGCATTGGCACCATCTGCTTGTGGTTTTTCTCGTAATTTCACAAAGAACAGAAAGAAGAAAAAAACAAAAAACGAATCAGCAAAAAATTGACAGGTAGCCAACAACGCGCGGGGATGAAACAAGCACTTAATCCCAAATTAATTATCCACACGTACAGCTGTTTTCATTGAAACTGTCCAGGTTGTTGGGCATAATACGCTAAGGGATGGGCAAGAGGGAATGGGAGGGGTAAAGAGCTCCGATTGGGTAGGGGGTTCTAGTTTTAAGTTGGTTACGACACATTCACACACACAGATTCGTTGACGTTTCCGGCGCGGTCGCCACTGCGCCATTGCCGTGTTTGCGTAATATACAAGGAAAGTCATCATGACATGAGCGGTTCGAATTATGTTTTACACTGTGTTCAAATGGTCGAAACGTACCAAAATCCGAAGTGTGCACATGCAAGTACCATTTGATGAAAGGACCATTGTTCAGCAGATGTCCACAAAACAGACTTGCTCAAAGGCAAAATCAATTGGGAATTTTACCGCAGTTGCACCGATGGTCTAGTGGTTAAGGCATTGGACTGCGATGCGAAAGGGTGTGGGATCGAACCCCGTCTACGGCGATTTTTCTTGTTTTTTTTTTCTTGAAGATTCATTCAATAAAATTTTAAAAATCGAAAATTCGAAAATTCGTACCCTGTATACAGGGTAGCCCAAAAGTCTTTGGCCATAGGAAAAATGAAAATTTGCGGTTTTACCATATTTTGTGATCTGAAATTTTCACTAGCTCTAACCACTTCTCTCAACACTTTGATCGGAACAAAACGTGCACATTCAGGGATGCCCAAAGTCTTTGGTCATAGCAAAAAATTAAATTTTCTGCTTTTATCATATTTTGTGATTTGTGACTTTTTCTAGCTCCAATCACGAATGTCGCCACTTTAATCGGCGCTAAAATTTCTGATTAAAGTCTTGATATTCGTTATTAAAGCTGGAAACAGTATCAGATCACAAACTATGACAAAAATAGCAAATTTTCATTTTATCCTATGGCCAAAGACTTTTGGGCTACCCTGTATGTATATAGATAGCCTGAAGGAACATGCACGCAACAGGACTGGGCCAAAAAGACTGAAGGATGAAGAAGATCGAGGAGGGCAGGTGTAGCGAGAGGGAGAGGGAGAGGTATAGAGAAAAAGAGAGAAATAATAGCGAAACGACCCGAAAGAAAGGGAGAAAAAAGAAAAAAGAGGAAAAAAGAGATGGCAGATAGATATTCGAAGTGATATGGTGTTGAAAGCTGTTAAGAGAATGTCTATGGTCGAATATAAACTCTAACTCTGCTTCTCTCAGCTCTGCTCTGCCTTCTCCATATCCCCATGCGTCGACAGAGCTCCATTTGAGTTGGATTTCGCACACCATCACTGGGTGGGCCGAAAAGATGTGCTTGACAAAGCGAGGAAATTGGCTTGAACTTTACCATCTACGGCTACATGTGGATATGCTAACTTTGAGGACGTTTTCCGAGCCTTGCAGACGGATAACAAGCAGTAGGTTGGCAACAAGCGATAAGCGTACACCAACCAATAGGTTGACAGCCAGCATTCGGCAGTGAGGGTGGGAGTTATGTCAAGTTTGGTAGCTTTAATCGTGGAAAAAAGGAAACGCAAAAACGTAAATCAAGTGCTGAAAGTTGGTCACACCAAATTTTATCTATCCATCACTGATTGTAAAGTCTCAAAGGAAATTGTTACAGTGAGAAGGAAAGTAAGACAACTTCCCAGTGGGTTGATTCGTCAGACCTCTGAAATAGAAGGCCTTTTGGTGACTTCAAGATGTGTGCGGACGACCAACAGCGATGGGAAACATGGTTCGCAGGAAGTCCGCCAAAACTGTTTGAGCACAAGAAAAATCCCAAGTGGTTGGGCTTATGCAAGGGGCTATCCTTTTCAGCGGAGCTTGGTGCAGTTTCACGCCTTACACGAATGTCATGATGCTTTGCGGCACATGTTGCAATTGATTCTAAATGGCGCCTGATTTGGCAATTTGACAATATGAAGTTTCTAAACGTGTGTTCGCGAAGTGTTAGCGAGGAATGTATGTGGAGCTGGCAAGAGTGAGATGAAATGCGATTGAGACCCGGCACCCAGGTGCGGCATTTCGGTAGGGTAGGGGAAGGGGGTGACGGCCCCAGTTGCCGAGATATTATACCCCCCAACAGTCCGCTTTCCCCCTTGACATGTGCTTTTGGTTCGCCCTATGGTTGGGGAATTGGACCTCCATAACACGAATATTGATCCAAAAATGAACCCAAATTTTCAATATTTCTTCAGTTTCTGGGACTCCGCCGACCCACACCCGCAGGTGCTCTGCCCCTTAGAACTCCGCTGGAGCCCATACCACAATTGCTGGGGCTCCGCCACCCAGACCCCCCATCTGGGTCGTGTCCAGATCCTTCCCGGAGAAATGCCCCCTGCGAAAACCCTGCGCCATTAAATGGCGTCATTTAATGACATTAATGACGTCATTTAATGACACCCCTGCTGCCACCCTTGTACGTGTTCACAAAGCCGTTACAGTCGATAAAGCAAGCTTCTAGAAATACTACAAAATGTTTGCGCACCTGAAGCAAGCACAGGCGACGTGTCATCGCATTCCCCACTGCCCCATATTGCCCATTGCCAAGCTCCCGCACTCAATAGTCAATTCAGTGGATAGATTTGTGTTGCGAAAATTGTATTTCTGTGCGCAACTTCACTCACTCCTTCCCCATTGTTGCGAAAGATGCATTCGTCTGTTGAATTTTAGGGAATGCGTCCAGTGTATTCCACCGCATAGTGTGGCCATCAGGCAATCGAATCGGACCACCCTGTAACATAAAATGCCCGTCGACATTGACTGCAAGCGTTTCTCTATCTTTCTCTAACAGTCAAAACGGGGTCTTTACTTGAGGGACAGTTTAAAACAGAACGTTCTCATTCAGACCAGACCAGGCAAAACAGAGAAAGAAAGATACTGCAAGCATAAATGGAAGTAACCGCCCAAAATGGGCCATAAATTGCATTAGGAGATTATGTATGCCTAAGGAAAGAGAAGGGATTGCGGGTTGGGGGTGGAAAACGATTCCTTAGGGTTGACGTGGAGGGGGTGGGGACACACGAAGGATTGCAGTTACATAGGAGCCCAGCAGTGCGACCGGCCGTATAAATGTAAAACAGGCCAAGTTATACGGTCCGGAGAACGGCTGTTGGTGTGTTTTTCAGTCGAGAAATACATGTCATAAAAATGAAGATTCCCGGAAATTTCGCGGGCCTTTTTTCGGCCTCCGAGAAACAAAAGCTGGGATTACTTCTTGTTTAATTTTTTGCTGTCGTCTGACGGAGATGGCAACGCCACCCCCTGAAATCTCTGAACGGTCTTTTCTGAGTCATTGACCAGCGACAAAACGACCGAACGACCGACCGACCGACCGCTGTCACAAAAGCCGTTTTCTGTCGAGAGACCATCAAAGATGCCACACCACCGCAATTGTTCTGTTTCAAAAATGCTTTGGACAAGGAGTGTTTGAAAAAAGGGACATCGCTAAGTTTTTTATACATTAATATTTTTGGAAAAAATTTTCCATTCAACTATGGAAAAGGATACATGCCTATAAATCAAGATTGATCCTCAAGGCTTCACCTCTGAAGTTGGAATAAAGAGCCGGCCGCATTTCCCATTGCTACTCACCCTCAAGTTCCACTCAATAGCCAATTCAATGGAAAGATTTGAGTTGCGAAAATCTCATTTCTATGCACAACGCTTATTTCATTTCCATTGTTGCATTTAAAGATGCATCCGTCTGTTGAACTGGCTCTGTTGAGTAGAACCTGAGGGAGAGTTGCAATTGGGAATTCGGCCGAGCGTCTCATAAATGACGATAAAAACTTTAATTTATATTCCACGTGACTTCTACCAAAAAAGCACTGTTTTGTTGTGGCTCATAGAAAATAAACAGAAAAGGAATTGTTGGACATTATTTCGGGCTTTACACGTGCTTGCGATTATTTTATTGTTATTCAGGGGATGTTTGGTCGGTTTAAAATTTGTGAAATTTCAGGAGCCAATTGGATGCGCTTTGGGAACGCACTGACAACGTTTAGGGAATGATCTATGGGAGCGCACTGGGGCGGCTTTGGAACGCATCGAGAAAGCTTCGGGAACACATTGCGAACGCATAGGGTGCGCTTCGGGAACGCATTGGAAAAGCAATGCAAACAATACGATAAAGCTTCGGTACGCATTGGGAACATTTTGGGAACCGATGCAGAAAGCTCCGGAAATGCATTGCGAACGCTTTGGGAGCGTACGAACTTGGAGCGCTTTTTGAAAGTCTTCGGAAAATCACTCCACTGCGGCCTTTCTTCTGTTATTGAGTTCTGTTTTATCAACCAAACAATCAAACAAATCACATAAGAGATGCACTTACAAGCATCCAGGTCAAGCAATTCTTCCATGTTCGAAATGTTTCAGCACACGCTGTACTTTCCTGGAAAACGTTATACAGTCCAAACTTCCTGAACCACCCACCCTGTACGTATTAATCTCGTTAATATCCCTTTCCTGTGACTGACTTCTCATTGTTGTCCGATACACTCCGCAACGAATTTGTTTTTTTCTCCTTCTTTTGTTCTGCTTCCGATTTGGTATTTCTAAAAAGACATCCCCGCCGAGCAGATCTATTCCTTTGGGCCAGAAAGGAAGACGCGATGTGGCCTTGCGTTGTGTCGCAGTACGGCGTCAGGCCCTTGTTGGCCGTAGGGCCCCACTTCTCTGCACCCTAATGGGCTCCAGTTTCCTCTAATGGATTATAACCCGAAACTCCTGCTAGTAACGGGAGCCTAATGATGCCTGATTTGACCAAAGAAGGTACCTATTCTGGGAGCAGTACCATAGTTCAGAACAGGCTCATTATGCCAGTATGCTAGGATATGCTAGGGTAGAGAACGGAGGAAGCGAAGCCCACAATGACAAAGTGGGTTTGTTCATTGGGGAAGAGGGGGGATAATAGACGAACTCATTTTGCATCGGACCACCCCACCCCGGATAAAACAATTGGAGGATGCATGGATGGCAGCCACGGGAAAGAACGCATTTCATTTTTTCGTTAAACAGAGATAGAGGGTGCAGGGTGAGATTGGGGAGAGAGATGGAGAGATGGGGGAAGAGCGATGGGAAGAAGAGGGAGAGAGGGAGAGCTGCTTAAGGTACATTTTTTCTTCATCCTTTCCGAACGCGGACCTGCTCAAGTTTTGTGAGCAACGCCACGACCAAGGCGGCAACACAGGCAGATCTTTCGTTCTGTGGACACCCTGTCAAAAAGCAGCTCGTTATGCGGCTTGCGGGGTTTCACCAGGTACCGCGAGACAGCGTCGATGGCAGCATTCACACCCTCTGATCCTCGTATTCGTGAGTACTCGTCTATCCAGTGGAATCCTTTTTTACCCTTTCTTTGCCGTGCATGTCATCGTAACCGGTGTGGCCACGCAATAGCGCAATTTCTGACATTTTCTCAGAGATAAGCATCTTGAATGGCTAGCCCATAGGTGCCTCCCTTGTAGGAAAACGACATTGAAATTAATCGCGAGTCTTTCCGATAAAAAATAATTAAAATTATGTCGAAAGGTGTTCCCTTTGAGATGCACTTATTGCATGGGTACAAGTCGACCCACAAGTGATTCATGAACATGAAAACCTAGACAGCTGAACTCATACGTAAGAGAACTGGGCTGAACGTGATCGCCACGTGCATGCCACGTGGCGCGCCACGTGCAACATTTTATCGCCTTCAAAAACGAGCCGTGATCCGAGCAAATGCTGCAAATGAGGAAACTGAAGGCAATAAAACAAAACAGAGAAGAAACGAGAAGGCGTGGAATCGTGTGTGTATCTGCTTCAACGCCCTTCAACGCCCTTCAACGCCAGTGTCTTTCGTGACTGTTCAATGGTTGTCACGAAAAACGCATGAAAAAAAATTATTGCAGGAGATTTATTGCAGGGCATTTTTCTATTGCATTGGGGATTTATTGCAGGCATTTATAATTCTCATTATTTGATATTTCTGAAAAAACATTGCAGAGGATCTCAGGAAATGGCCAAGGCGTTCAAGACAGTGGTAATTAGAGAAATTTGAGTGATTTGGGAACAGTTTTGTCTAAAAAATTAGTCAGATCAGAAATTTTAAGACACCTACTATCTCAATTTAGGATCAAATAATCGGGACTTACTTTAGGATCGGGGTTCCTTTAGCTTTAGGGTCAAATAATCGCAAATTAGCAACTTTAGGGTTAAATAATCGCAAATTAGCAACTTTAGAGTCAAATAATCGCAAAAATTAGGG
>JASGXE010008087.1:0-17802 GCA_030068105.1 Sinentomon sp. SZTP_YWyxl
TTTCAAAAAAACACGTTTTTTTTCCCAACCCTGGTTTGCACTGGCTGCATTATTCGACACCTTCATGATACTCTTCAATCCATATGCATGAAATTGTTCCGAGTCTCTGGCTGCATTCTGATCATTTTCCTGCTGTTGCATGGAGTAAGTTGCCTCATTACTTTTTCCAACTCTTTATCCTTGCTGCCACTAATAATTTGTTATGACCGGCAATATTCCATGTTCCTGCCTGTGTTCTTTTCAAATTTTTTGAATAAAAATGGCTTGGCCCAAAATAGAAAAAAAAAATGTCGGATTTCACTCACGCATTAATGGCAAGGATCGTGCGGCAAGAAAGCAGTTTGTTGTGGTGTGAAATGTCGTTCTTCGGATAGGACGTTAGGGAGGTACCTACCTACCAGGTACCGTGTGCAGCATCACACTGCACAAGCTGCAGGTTCATCAAGGGCCGGACAGGTTGCACTACAGAGAAGCCACATATCGAAAGACATACGAGTATGTCTTCTCTCTGCAGAGCATGACTCTCTCAGGAACTTCTGCGGGTTGGCATATTCCGCGGACCCCATATGCCGTAAAACTGCTCCGAATCGTTTCCGTTGAAGGCAGAGCGGAATTGGGGTACACTGTCCTAGTTATGGGGCATTGATCTCCTTTAGAGCCCAAGGTATGCAACAATGTTCAAGCCGAGTCACCGGCTGCGGTTGTGTGGCTACTGGCTGCCAGCTCATGATGGCAAAGCTGTTGATGATGATTAAGGTGACATGCAATCACTTCAAGAGAATCTGGCATTGAACTGGAAATTATGGATCTATTGTGAATTTAAAATGCTTGAATCATCAACTATTGCAGAGGATTCGGATTCGAGCATATTGGATTCGGATTCGATTTTTTTTCGGATTCGGGTTCGGATTCGAAATTTGCTGACCTCAAGGATTCGAGTTGGATTCGGATTCGAGTATTTTCAAGGGATTCGGATTCGAGATTTCCGGATTCGAGTGGATTCGCACACCCCTACTAAATTTTGTTTGACAATACTTCAAATTCCGAATCATCATAACAATGGATACTTCTCTTCATTAAACAATGGAAATATATTGTCACCGGATGGAATGGAATGGCACTTATCATGAGGTAAGGTTGGTTGATGCTGGGTTTCTTGTTTAGCCTTGTCTCTCTTTTTGTAAAATGGCTGGTCTTTCATGTTTTTCATATTGAGATAATTAAAATTAAAAAAATGCAGAAAACTTTTCACAATTGGAATGTGGAGAAAAGGACCCTTCGCTTTTCTGTTTTTACCATCTTATCTGTTTTAGTACCTACATATTTTCATTTCTGTTCACTACCTAACAGACAATCCTTCTTTCAATGTTCTGACTTCATACTTATATTGGTGTTCATTAAGCATTTTTACCAAACTGCAATTTATCTGTTTGGCTCTAGCCATTTCATTGCCTAATCAGTTGACTAATCCAGTGTGCCCCATGGCATGATACCTACACTGTGCCCCATACATGGGGCAGAGTGGATCAAATTTCTGGTGTTCAAAAAACTGAAATTTGTAAAAAGCTGCAACAAATACAGCAAATCCATGCACCCAGTCCAAGAGGCAAAGGGTCAGAGCTTAAGTGCCTGTGGAGAAATAATTCAAAAAAGTGCATCATTTTTCAGATTCCTTGAAAAACTCAAAAAATGATCCACTGTGCCCCGGTCTCCCCTACCTACCCTATCCAGTGCACTACAATGAGGGAAAGGTTTGCCTTGCGTCAGTCGCGCGGCGAGAGCGCCGTCCGGCAACTGCCAGTTAACAAGCGCAGGGAGTCCCGTTCCCAGACCACTTCTTTGTCAACACCATGCATTGCCCAGATCCGAATAGGGCCCACAAGATCAGGTCTAAGTACAAGCAGGCATATTTTGAGACAGAATTAGTGATTCAACAGAGTTGTGGGATAAACAATTCCAGTCTACAATAGTTCTTGGAATGAATGAATACAGTGGGTACTTGGGTAGGTATGTTCTTGGAAGGTTGATAAAGGCAAATCTTGAAAGCATGGTCATGTCGACCAATGTAAGCAGGAGCAACAAGAGTATCAGAAAGACATGACCAGCCACCGTGATGTGTGAAAATTTTACTGAGAGCTGAAAGCCTGAACTGAGAACGCCTGTCAGAGAGTGGTGGCCAATTCAGAGAGGAAAGCATTGAAGAGACACCCGAGTAGGGAGAGAAATCGTTCTTTACAAAGCGAGCTGCTCTGCGTTGGACTTTTTCAAGTTCATGAATGAGAGTAATGTGGAAAGGATCCCAGATTATGCAGGCAGAATTTCCTTGGTTGCAGGAGAACAAGATTTGAACAGGCGTCTGATTTTGAGAAGAGCAAAATTGGCATTACGTGCAATAGTGTGATGGGTCAAGGAAGCCAGCCGCGTCTTCCAGGTCAAAGTCGCGGTAAATGCATGCGGATACGGGGATGGGAGGAAAGAGGAGGGGTGGGACTTGAAGTGTGATTCGGTTGGACAGGGACGCCTGTGGATTGAAAGTTTCACATACATTCATCATCGAACGCTCTCGAACATTTTCCACCCGTGATAAAAATTGAATTTCGACAAAATTATTGGGAGGGACGAATTCCCTTTGAAGAATATTGGCGGCGACACGTCCCCCCTGTCCTGGCTTTTGCACCTCTGATCCAAATTTAATTTTTTTTTTGATCAGCCGGGATTCGAACGACCATGCCCACCACGAACCGAACTTCAGTTGACGCCTTAGACCACTCGGGCATCTGGCTCTGCTGCGATTCAGTCCCAGTCCTGCAGTAGGTACTGTATCGGCATGAGAGCAGAGGCGAGTATCACTCTCTTCATCGGCGGTCGACGACGGAACGAATTCCGTCGCAAAAACCCTCAAAATGGAACAATTGCTAAAGCGACCGCCGACCACCAACCACCTTTTGCAATGGAACTCCTCAACCACTTGCGTGTTTTTGTTCAAAATAGGAGGGTGTGAAGCCAAGGGCACAAGGAAAAAGACCCCGAAGAAAAAAATCTGGTGGAGTTCACAGTTTTTTTTGCCAAATCAAGCGCACAAAATGCAGAAAGTCAAAAGGGGGCTTCGCTCGCTCAGCCCAAAAAGGCGGAAATATTCCATACAACACTGATTTGCAGCCGCAAACCATTGATCACAGGCACCTACATTACCGAGAATTTGCTTGGTGCACATGCCAGTAAATGACAGGCATAGTGACAGGGAGAGTGCGAGAACACAGTAATTTTCCCTGTGCCCCATGACATGCTATAGGTACCTAGTACGTACTTACTTGCACACAAAAACTTGTGCTCCAGGCATGAAAGCGATATGGAAATCTGGAATCATGATTCCAGCTTTGAGTACCTAGGTGTTACGATATCGTTTCTTATTCCGATTGCATACTTACCATCTCGATTCCAATTTATCGATTCCGATTCCTGAATCAGATTCGCACACCCCAAGAAAAGGATGGATGCAAACACAATAATAATACCTGCTGTGGCAAATACAAAAAAATAATGATTTATTAATTATTTGGTAGTCTCTTATCTTTGCCTATATCCTATTCTATTTTTTCTTTACATTCCAGGTTCTGTCATCATTAGTAGGTAGGTGACCTTCTTGGGCCTAATCATTTTCTGCACTTGGCTATTCGCTTAGTTCGAGATCTGTCTGCCGAGTGGGAAAAGTATCAACCCAACTACTCTAGGTGATGGTTAAGGTGCTCTCAGTGCACCATTTTCAAAGTCAAGAGGTGCAAAGTTGCGATGCACCTCTGGCAGCAGCATGTGTCACAAATGGCAACAAACTTCTCCTTGCAACGGTCCACCACGTTGAAGTTAGAGATCTCAATCATGGTGCCAAACTTGTATCCACATTTCAAACTATGGATTACGTCATTTCACTTGCCCACTGTTGCAAAGGTTAGTGGAATGCATTTAATGTGCCTTTTACGCTTCAGATACCTGGGCCTACATGGTTTTTATTTCTAAAGTTTGGGAGCCACCATAGGCATCATCGTGATTCCATCGCGATTAGAGAATACAAAGTCCTGATTTGCCAATAGAAGCAGTTGCGACAGCTGGATATTATTTTAGCTGGATAAAAATCCAGTGTTAACAAAACCACACTCACAAAACACAACAGCTGTGACATTCAGACAGCATGTCCTCTGGAGGAAACTGAACCTCGACAAAATACAGTTGTTGGTCAAATCACATTTGTTGGTCAGAATCTTATTCAAGCAAAGTGACTTCAGTGAAAAAGCCATCTGGATAAAACAACAGTCGGTAGGCCAAACTTGGTCAACCCACAGTGGGACATAATGACATTCAGGCAAAATATTTGGAGTAAAGAGTTGCTGGAAAACACAACCTTCAAGTAGGCCTAAAACTGAAATTGTCTGGTTAGGTACCTTTTCTTCTACTATCTTAGGTTGTTTTAATGTTGGACATAGAATGAAATCATGATGTCATTTAATTCACACACTGCCCACTCTCATGTCTATGAATAAAATTCGTTGCTGTTCAAGCCTTTTTTTACGAACACCCTGGAAACACAATCACATCAGCTGGAGTGCATTTTGCCAATTACAAGAACATCGACCTTCCTTGCAGTATCTCACGTCAGTCGCCACCCAATCACCAGTGCCACATTTTTTTCTTCCACACTGCTGCAGAGGAACCTTCAGACAAAAGGTGAAAATGTGTTCCAGCCAATGTGATTGCTGTTTGAGAAGTTCCACGGCTTTAGTTAAAAAATAGAACATGGTGTCAGGAATGTTTTTGCAGAAAATTTCTCAAAGATTGTGGCGATTGTGCTATAGTGCATTGTGGCCTTTGTTAGCAATAACACTGTTTTTTTTAGGATTGCACCATCAGTTGAATTATAAGTTAACTAATGCACCCGATGATCCAACTTAAAACGGTCGTTTGGACACTCGAAAAAAAGTAATCAGAATCAGCCCAACATTGGGCTAATCATTCAACCCCATTGGGCTGATCATTCAGCCCCTCATTGGGCTGATCATTTTTCAGGTGATCCTAACTACGATTTGAAGTGTACATCGGGTGATATAAACCTATGATTGTGGAATCTTTAAAATACGAGTTTGATTGCAAACAAAAATGGCATGTGTTGGTTAGGTAGAGCAAACAAAACTGTTTGCATTTTGCATTTCTTTGAGTTCCTTGATTGCAACTCTCAAACAGTCAGGAAGACGAACAAAACCACTTAACTATTTCAGCGTGTGCACCACGAACGGGCAAATCACAGAACATAATTGAAGAAGTTCTTACAGCCGAACCATCAGTTGAGTTGTTGAGCTGCGCGACGTTTCGCCCTCGCAAACGCAGGACTTCGTCAGGCGACACCAGTTGGGTGTGTTCAGTTGTGCACTGGCTGGTGTTGCCTGACGAAGCCCTACGTTTGCGAGGGCGAAATGTCACGCAGCTCAACAACTCAACGAACGGTTCGGCTGTAAGGAATTTTTTCAATTATGTTCTGTAAAACCACTTAATTTTTGTGTTTTGCATTTAAGATCGAAAATTAATGATGATGGAAGGGATATGTCCCATTATCAAGGGGATAAGTCGAATTATCCGCAGAGAAAAAATCGAAAGAAATATCATGCCAAAATGGGTTTTATGTCAGGCATGTCCACTTTTGACCAATTCCGAATATTAAAAGTGCCTACCTGCTCGCATTTAAAATGACACATCAGAACAGGTTAGGTATCAGAACAGGTTAGGTGAGTAGGTAACGAAAAAAATGAACAACCAACATAGAAGGTGCAAAAGAACCACGAATGGCAAACGATGTTCATATATTTGTGTGAACATATATTCAATCATATATGTCATTGATCAGGCTTTGGTCGCACACAAAATTTGGAGGTGTTAGTGGTGTTTCAAACACCAGTAACACCTCCAAATTTTCCACATTCTCTGGTCCCCTATTGACTTGTGATCACAGTTTTGTGAGCTATATTCTTGTGCACACAATATTGTGCTTCATTCTATTGGCCAGTTGGATATTCTGCATCCAGAAAAAAATTTAATGCACACAAATTTATTTGCTTTTTAAGGGAACTACGTCGTTGCATTAGAGCAGCCCAGCATGCAGCAATGTGGAGGAGGTGAACCATCAAACAAAGTCCGTGTCTACCTCCACTGGGATAAGCCATGGGATGGACAAGATCTGAAGGCCAGGATTGCAGGCTGGGTCACCCCTGCCTCAGTTGCCTCTTCCATGGAAACCTTGGAAGCGATCGAGATACCTCAGAATAGATCTGCAACATGTGTTACATGTTGTCAGCTCACTGGCAACATTCTCATTGCAACAGGCTGTGTTCTTACCCTTTATAAACTTCAGACAAAAACTCACAAATCCTCAAGACTGCCATTTATCGATTTTGATGAATTTTTAATAATCAACTTGTCATATTTTCCCACCAAACTAATTCTCTGTGAAGATATAGTCGGATGCTTATCTATTAATGTTGCCCACATGTTCAGACTCATACTAGTCAAGAAAGAATTGCCAAACTATTCCGGTGAAAATGGTAAAGTGCCCTTGCTGTCATCTGATTCATTCAGTTTACAAACTGAATCCCAAGGTACTGCCACCACCACCGAACTGCTGCCCCCAGTAAAGTGGCCAAGTGACATAAAAAACTGGAGCAGAGGATTGCTTCGTAAGTTGGAGTCGCAACACATTTCAGGTGGGCGTCCACCTGGGATCCCACTTGTTTGGAATATACCTTCCATTACTGAGGCCAATGAGGCATGCAGTGGTAGAGTGTTCAAACAAAAGCTTGGGCCTCACTTGAAAACGGAAGGTAGTGCTGTGCAAGAAATTGTGCCTGCGCTGAAGCGTTATTCAGGAGTGGCTGTTGCCGATACCTATTTACAACTTGAAATACTCACTAGTCACATTGGAAGCGAGCAGTTCCTTTTCCTCTCAGTGAGACCTATATTTTGGAGTGGTCAACTGGGTAGTTGTGATCTCAACTATTCCCCGGCTGGAGTATCTGATCTGTGTTCCAATCATCGGTCACATCTCAGAGCACTTGCTTGCTTTGTTTCATTGCGGCAGGAGGGTCATCTTTATTACTTGCCACTGCCTGAACAAGGAGGTGAAGCTGATGTCATTCATGCAGGTGTTTGCTCCTTCACGGCACCTGTAAAGTCTCTGGCAATGGATGATACATTCATTCATGCTGTGACAGAGACTGGACTTGAAACATACACGTCCAAGATTCTGCAACTGTCAGCAAAACCTGGGTTGAACAAGGATTCTAACGAAGATGGCGAGGTTAGGCTACCATTTGATTCCAGCTGTAGGCCTTGTTATTCTTGTCTGGAACATTGGATTGGGCTAGGGAGTACCCATTGTGAAAGGTTGGATAGCAAAGCATGGAAATTTGGATATTGCATGTTTGTTTTTTGTGCAGTTTGATTTGTAGATCTCCACAGGCGTATTAGCATGTGACATCTCCAGTATGTCGAATCAATCCCTGTTGACGGACAAGCAGCTGTGTGAGAAATAAGCTGAGCCTCGGCTGATCACCAGAAGGGTCAGCAGAGATTGGCCTTCTTTCTTCTCGCAGTTGTTTTATTCTTGTCATTGGGGATGTGACCCTAGAAACGTCACATGCTGTTAAGCTTGTGAGGATTTACGTGTCAGCTGAACAGGCTTTTGTAGGCACCTAATTGTCTTCACCTATTGTTTGATAAAGCTGCCTTGGTTGGTGTTTTTAAAAGTTTGCCACTTCTTTTCAGCAACATTTTGCTCTTTTTCTTCGCATTCATGGGCAGCAATCTTTGCTCAGTTTTTCAATCTGCTCAACTTTTCCAGTGTTGAGTTCGTCATAGTGAAAATCTTGGAATTGCTGGATTGTTTTTGTCACCAGACTTTCACAGCCACTTCAAACATCTTCTCACAGGATAGATGTTTTCATTTCTTACTGCTATTGTTGAATCTGCTTCTTACTGCTATTGTTTAGAACTTTGACACAAATCTAAACTGAGGGAACCGCGTTGGTAAAGTACTGGTTTCTATGAGTTACCTAATTTATACTTTCATTAGGATAAGAGATGCATTGGACGTCCACACACTAAAAACACTATATATAACACTGATACAATCAAGACTCGAATATGCCATTGAAATATGGTCCGGTACCTATGATTATAATCTTAAACAAATTTTCCGCTTTCAGAAAAAGTTTGTGCGAATAAGATATAAGCTACCGCGTACTGCTCACACCCGGCAGTATTTTATGCAGCTAAATATTCTGAATATCTATGGGCTAATAGTTTTTAATCTCGCTAAGCTAGCATATAAAATCTATTATGGCAAAGTTGAGAATAGTTGTATAAACTGGCAAATAACAGCATCAATCACCAGGAACAACAAGCTTAACATACCTATCTTGCCTAAAATATGTCCAGAGTATGGAAGAAAATCTCTGAACTTCAGATTAATTAAATTATGGCTAAGCTTATCTGAACCCCTAAGAAAACACACAAACTTTAACAGTTTTAAAAGTAACTTATAAAAACACTTAATAACATTGGATTATAAAGAAATTAAACATCAGTATGACATCTTCTAAGGACTGAAATAAAGAACCTCACATCCATAACAATTACACAAGAAACAAATCTACCGCTCTCTAATAGGGTCCAATTATTACACTATGGTTTCACCAAGTGCCAACCTGGCCGCACTAAACCAACTCAGTTGCAACAGCAGTCAGGTTTTCCCCTTTGGCGCACAACGTTAAAAATATAAAAAGCTGTACCTGTTCAGTAAATTGCTAGTTTTTCCTTTTGTATTTTCCTTAATGAAATTAAATTAGATATGCTGGCCAATGATGACGGCAAGCACTTTGCTTTGCCCAAAAGTACATGGAAGCTTTAACTCTGAGGTCAATTAAAAAAAAAATCGAGTTGCAATGTTTGCAACTATTTTTGATTGAATTTATATTTCGCACAGACTTTCATTCAGTTGCCACAATTGCCACATCATTTCCAGAAAGTTCATGAGACACCTCGACAAAATCTTAACAAGAAAATAATATTTTTTTAGTTATATAGGCCTAATGGCTGGAAAATGTCGAAGTCCTCAAGCAACCATAAATGAAGTTGTGCACCCCTGCATGGCCGAATAAACATCCTTTTCTGTAGTTGGCAACAACATTCTGCTAGAAAAGTAATTGCCACCGAGTGAAAAATGCACCACTTCTGTAATTTCCCACAGCAAATGATACTGTTCCTTGTATTAATCGGCAAAATCCCTTCCCATTCATTCATCCGCACATCCCACAGTCCTTCCCTCTTCTTCACATGTCTATTCCATCCATCTGTGATTTTGATTATGCAATGCAGAACCTATTCAATTCAAGTTCAAGTCTGTGCAGCTGCTGTTTTGCATGACGCAGTCACTGCCAAGCTCTCGAGGTGTTGAGGGGTTCTGTTGACGTTGCAAAACACACCTGGGACCTCATTCAATTGCAGTTCCTAAGCTAAGCATTGCTTAGAGCATTTCTTAAGCCTTGCTAAGAAACAGATTCCTTATTCAATTACCCTTCTTAGTTTGATCCGTTTCCTAGGAAGTTCCCAGGAAGTTCTTAGCAGCCTTAAGCATTGCTTAGCGGAAATGCATCTACCACCATGTATTTTCGAATTTCGATTTAGGGACGCTCTGGGGCTCTCCTAAGCGTTTTGGATTCAATTTTTGCGGTGTTTTGCAGTTCGTTCGTTTGTTTCCTTTTTACGTGTGGTTACCTATTATGCGGTTTTAAAGATTGTTTATGCTTTCTTTCTTTGCCTATTGCAATAATTTGATCGAAACACCGGCAGTTTATCCCGGATTCCTATGAACAAGCGATAATCATCCATGAAACTGCAGGCAAAAAAATCATCACTTCCTTGTTTGGTGGATGAATGACTATCAATAAATACTTCATGGGATATATTTTGTGTTCAAAATCGGCATTTATTTTATCATACGAACACAGACAAATGAAAGTTTATCTCGCAAAGCATTCCTCTTTTATCCTGCAGAGCCTTGCGCAATTCCCTCATGAAAGTCAACGACGATTTTACGCAATCCAATCCTGCAGCACATTTCGGCCTTCTTTTTCTCTTCAATTACAAGACTTGTCTTTTGACTCGAGCAGCAGTGAAGCAATTCGGTTTCCATGGCAACAGAAATCGGTGATTTATTGAACTTGTTCAGCTAAAGCCGCCTTAATTTTGCCGGAATGTCTTTCATCAAGGGAATTGAAAGTGTGGAATGTTTGGATTTTCCCACTTTGACTTTGAAAGTTTTTAAGGCATTGTTTTTTACTTTGTACTTTTCATGCCTTTCCTTTTTCATGGATTTCTCGTTTACACAAATCGTCAATTGTGATTCCGTTTGTTTCCTTAATTAAAGAGTAAACTCTGGCCTTGACGGTGAATTTCCATAATTTTATCGACAATTCATGCCATAACAATGGAAATCTTCACCCATATCATCTCCATCTTTTTTCCTTGGGTGAAGCAATTCGGTTTCCATGGCAATTGAATAAGACTATGGCTAATTGAATAAGACTAAGAAATTCCTAAGCAATTCTTAAGAAATCGGATCTTGAGCATTTCTTAAGGCTTAAGCATTGCTTAGCTTAGGAACTGCAATTGAATGAGGTCCCTGGGTAGTGGGTACTGCTTTCATGATTGGATAATGGTGACCACATTTGAGGACAGGCTGCTATGAGGGCATTTCCGTCACCACCAAGCTCATGATAAAGCAGGGATTTTATGAATTTCATTTTTGTGTTATTTGTTATTTTACAGAAAGTTGCAGAATATGATGATGGTCCTGCCTTTCTTGTTGGACTGAGGCCGTTTTTGGGCATAGAAAAAATTCTTGTTGCCGATGCTTATGTTGTTTTACTGGCTTTCTCTCATGATTCGACAAATGTCGTGTAAGCCATTTTTCATTTTTTGGAACGTATGCCTATTCATCTTCTGCTCTGTTCTTTTTCTGTGCTTGTCTGCACTTTCCATTCTAATTTGTTGTTCAACATTGTCTGGATATCTTCAGTGATATGTTTATTTGCCACTCACCCTGATGTAGATATACTTTCTCTCTGATGTAGATACACTTTCTCCAAAGTCCAAAACTTTAATCTTAAAATTCTTCCTCGGCTTTTGGCCACAACAATGTTTTCCGACAGTGTGGCTTCTGGCATTCATTACGTGGTGGCCAATTTGAGACTGAGCACCAAGCAGAAATCATGGAACGTTTTCGTTCCTCCAAGGCAGTTGCATTGGCCTTTCTTGCCGAACAACAAGACAAAAATGTTTGAAAAAGGAATAATGAACTCTAGAAAAGGTTTAATTTACGTCCAGTGCTGGTGTCGAAAAGGTGCAAATTGCAATATTTTTAAATTATTTTGTTCTGCAGACAAGTCTTAGTAATCACTTCGGCTCAGCAGCTTTGCATAAAATGGTTCAAAGCACTTAGTAAAATGAATTTTGGACCCAGATTTGTGAATCCAAATCCAAATGATTTACCTTTAAATCCAACGCCTGAAATCTGAACTGCGGATCAAATTGGTCATTTCCACATTTTCAAATTCAAATCTGAAAAACCGATAAATTAAGGACAAATTAAATTACCTAGACCAGGACTTGGATAGAAACAGAGTACAGAGACTAGAATGAACTACTCTGGATAGATGGCACTGGCAACCTGGTGAATGGTCAACAGAATCATTCCAGTCTACGATTCTGGAGCGAAGGCAGTTCTCATGAATAGTGTACCTGATCCAAAACTTCCAGTTGAAATACTTTCGAAAAACATGGGTAAAAACGTCTTCAAGCTTAAGAATTTGTTTCCACCTTTTAGCCCTGACATTTTTTTCCAGGCCAAGTGATGGACTGTGGACAATTTATTCTCTCCGTTCTCCGGACCCCTGCATTTTAGCTGGAGACATGATGCAGGTGGCAGCCATTCACCAGCCGTTGAGCCAACATATTTCATGCAGCTTGCTAAAAGAGGCCTATGCTATGCTATGGAATCATCTTGGATCAATAAATTGTCTGCAGAAAGTTGGGCTAAAATGGAACTCCGATGCTATAAATGGGTGTATGCAGCACAATGGAATGGGTGCCGACAAAGAAAATGGTTGCAAATTTGATGTGACGGAAGAATGGAAAAATTTCAATGAGATTTGTGCCTTGTTGGGTGACCATTATATTCGGTAAGTCTTCTTCTGCCCTTGTGCCTGCCTATTGTGCTACATAACCAACTGACGGATCACTGGAAACGGTATGCACACTTTGTTGTTTAAGATTGGAATTTACCATCACTGATCATATGGTTGGAAAATTCCTGCCAAGCTTACATAGGTGGCATCTACACAACAGTGAATAAGTGACATGATGCGCCTCGAGCCTCAAACATGTCGTCTCTCATCTAGGCTGGTGTTTAGAAGAGAAAAGCAAGAGTACCTATGCCTAAAAACTAGATACCTTACCAGGTTTTTAAACAGAAAATCAGAGTAATGAAACTTTTTTGACAGCGTGGTTTTATCTGTCCGATTATAAATTTCAAAGTTTTCAATGCGTTTTCTTGGATGATAATACCAATTATTTTAGGTTTACCTATTGTCAAGTAGTTTTATAGTGTGGCGATAAGGCGATACCACATTATCATTTTACTCGTATTGGGAAGTTTTATTGAATGCTGATTCAGGATGCAATGTTTTGCATGAAAGTCTCTAACACAGTTTTTTACTGTTTTACTCGTAGGATGTTGCCCACATTTGAAATAGGCCTAACTATCATTTTGGGCAAGAGTCTGCCTATTTTGAAAGGCACTCCCTGCTTGCCTTTCTGTGATGAACTTTTTTCAGGAACACATTTTGTTGCGTTGCACTTGCTTTACAAGAACTTCTTGAAGTCTTTGTTTGTTGTGCTGCATGTTTTCTTCCCCCCCCCTGAATTCAATTTAGAGAAGTTGTATTGTAACAAATACTCTGAGAACATGCTCCTCGAATGATCCTCCATTTCTGTTGTATTTCAGATCATCATGTGTCAAAGACTGGACAGTGGCAAAATTTTATTATGAAACATCGGGATTAACTCCACCTGAAGTGTTCGAGAGGATTAGTAATCACTCACAAATTGATGGCACAGATGCTGAATCCATCAACAATTATTCAGCACAAGACAGATTTAATCCAAGCGGACTATTGTTTTATTTGCAGTCAATTTTGGTCGACAAACAGGACCAAGGAACAGCTTCCATGGGACACCAATCACTTCTTCCGAATTTCCCATCCTTTGCAATCTCATTTCTTTCCGATCATGCCCCTGACTGTGTTTCTGATCTGTTTCTTCGGTCCTCACTTCTCCGTGAATGTAAGGCTGAAACAGTGTTGGCGGCCATCAGAAAAAACATAGCAGCTCAAAACACCACCAGCCCCTGCGACGCCTTGGCACTAGCTTACCTGTGCCTGGAAAAGGGCAACACCGATCAGGCAAAGAGTATGCTGAAATTAATCCCTTCCACCCTTCTAGAAGAGACTGTTTTAAAGTATGCAGGGATTCTTTTCGACCGGACGAATAGTGGCAGTGGTCCAAACACCATTACCAGCTTCTCCGATTTGGGATTGCTTCTTCAGGAGACCAACCCCAGTGTGTTCATCAGTGTCATGGTGACTCAGGTGCAGACAAGTCTCATATCAATCGCAGTGTTGCCGACTTTGTTTCTAAATGCTCTCCCGTCGCTTGCCACCTCAAAAAGCCTGGCCGTACAAAGCAGCTTTTACCTTGAGGATATTCTGGAGAAGTATTTTGTGGCTCTTTCAGCATCTCACAAGGATGACCGTCTCTCTGAAGATGAACTAGATGCCTTACAGATCTTGATACGATCATATCTCTCCCACTTGTCTTCCACTTCGACAGATACGCACATCACTCATCGAGATACAAAATCAGGCCTTTTGTTTGGAAAAACGTTTGATTACCTCTTCAACCTGGAAGATTTGGTTGAACAGTACACTGGACAGTCGAGCCAAGGGTCAAATTTGCAGAAGATTTACCTTTCAAAACTAAAGGTTGGTTACCTGCATTCCGAGTGTTTTTGCCCTGTTTGGACGATATATGAGTTGGGACTGACTGTTTTGTCATGTGAGGACGATGAACGAACGGGATTTTTTTGAACCAAGACACTTAAATGTTTGAAAATTGGCAGCTAACTATGTGAATTGCTGATCTAAAAATAAGCTTGCAAGTTGTAGCTTTGATATCGCTCATGTTTTTCCTGAAAATTAACATTTAGAAGTTTTTGAGCACCTGTGGGGAAATGATTCTGGAGAACAATTAGAAAGCAAGTTGAATGTGCCTTTGCATTACATGCAATTGCAAAATCAACAATTACCTACAATCAGGATGGGTAGGTATAATACGTCACGTATTATACGGTAAAATTTACGGTATTATACGTACGTATAAAACCCACGCATTATACGTTTCGCCGGATGTCAGCACATGGCACATGTTTTTGGGGTGCAACGTGGCAGGTAAATTGATTGGGCATATTGCCAGAGTCGTAAGATTTGTATTTATTTTGATAATTAAAGAAGTTTAAACGAAAACGTATAGGGTCAAGATGCAATACTTGTGCAGCAATCGACATTTCTGCCAGTTATTTTAAGTCGATTCGTTCATGTTGTGTGAAATAATGGGACTGGGAATTTCCTTTTCGTTTCCTGGATGTTTTCACATTTTTTTCTCTGTAATGGGTTTCGTTTTTTCATGACTTAAAAGCAAATAAAGGAGGACAGCCATCGCATGATGATGCCACTATGGGGTTAAGCCCAATTGATCGGCAATGCTGGGAATTGCTTTGTCTGCACTTTGAATTTGTTTTCATATGGCTCATATAGGGCCTAATATCGGTACAAAATGAATAGAGTCAGTGGGAAGATGGGATGTGTCATGCTCATGGTTAACCCATGCCACAAGTTAAAACACTTCAATTTATTTCCTTAACTAAACTACTTGCTCCTTCAATAATTTACAAACAGATTCAAGGTACAATGCTTGAAGTTTCCAAGTTCAAGGTACCCACAGCAATGTTGAGCACGAGTGGATTGGATTTGTTTGGTGAGAAATGGTGCTGTTTATGCCAAATGAGATGCAGCAATGTTTTAGTAAATCCAAGACACCGCGCGAAAAATTTAAACTCATTCAAAAATGGAAAAAATAACGTGACCTTCACTTCTCTATGTCCTGCAATTCTCCAAACTGCTCTTCCTCTGAGGTTACTCGTATTTCACAAATGTTTTTGGAGACGCAATTTTTCCTTTCCAGTTTATCCAACATTATTTTAGTCTTACAAAAGATGCCACTGACGTACTTCTGTTGTCCTTTTTTCAAAAGCATGTTCCTTAAGGCAGGTAGGTACTGCTGCTCAAAGGTAAAAATTTTTGTAAAATTTAAAGAGGATGTTGAATATGCCAAAAACTGTAATTTCTACAACAATAATTGATGCCTGATCAATTAAAACTTATTCAGTATTATTAAAAATATTCAAAAGGAAATTTTATTTTTTTTTTATTCAGACCCAACTAATTTTGTGCAGGAATTTGTTTGTTGGTCAGTGCTCTTTTCTGATCTTGTGGAAATTTGCAGACAAAACAATGACCACAAAATGACACCATTCCAATGGCAAAAGCAGCAATAGTCAGACCTGCCTAATGCAATTTTTGGATTGTTGCAAGGTTGGTTGAAATGCATGTTGTTCATTTACTTGGTAAATGGAAAACATGATTGGCTGTAATTTGAAAATTAAAAAAAAAAAAAACACCGGAAAAAAAAGTCAACATTTGGTAGGGACTCGTATCTATCTATAGCTACTTGCCTGTGTTCTTTTTGCAATTGATAAAAAGACTTATCCTGTTGCTGCTCTTTTCTCTCTTAATTTAGGCCCGCTTGCTCACTTGCATTGAGATGTGCTCAAAATAACGAGAAAAACTACGTGCCACATGTCTTTTTTGGTTTTATACGCGAGTATAATACATCACCACGTATAATACGTGTCCAATTTCCAATTTACCCATCCCTGCCTGTCAAAACGGACAGAAATCAAAGGAGGTTGGCTGAATTATGGCTCTGTGATCCTGCTCAGTATGAAATTTTACCTTTTGGGAACCAATTTTCAGCTTTGTATGTTGTATGTTGCAAATTGACCATAAAATGCCCAAAACAGTGTACCAAATCGCTTGAGCTAAAACATTTTTCCAAGATATCCGCTGAAGAAAGATCCAAGATTCCAATTCTGCTGAAAAAGTGCTCGTTCAAACAACTGCCTTTTATTTGCCCCTTTTCAAATGTTTGGGTCTCCCTTGTTTTTGAGCTGTTCCAGTAAAATTGTCCACCAAGGGCTAACATTTTGTACTGAATCCAATGGCGGCATTGACAGTTTTCTAAAATCAAGTGCACCTATAAATGAAATCAAGTGCCTGAAAATGAAAAAATGTGGGTCTCCAGTTATTTGTGATCTTAAGAAAAGTTTGTTATTTTTGCAAGTATTTGAGGAACTTCACAATCTGATTTACTTGCATAATGTTTCCAAATGGCTCATTGACATACGTAGGCCACTCCAGCTTTCGTGCAAACACCCTGTTGGTTGCACCAATTTCGTTAATTTGCAGTAAAAATTAGGTATCATTAAAGCTTGAAGTGGCAGCATTCTCGCTGTCAGGTTTTATTCTGTTTCTCTGTACTGGGTGATGTCTTTTTGCTCTTGTTTAGTGACATCTAATTGGCGTGTGCCTAAAAACCACGGATTTTTACCGACGAACATTGGCATTTTTACATCTTTGCATGTTTCAAACTTGAAGAGGATGCAAAGAAGATCCATACCGATTTGATGCAAGTTCATGTCGATAGTTGTTGTTCATATGACAGTGTAGCCAGATGGATCTGTCAATTTTTGGAAAGTCGCTGTGACCTGAAAGATGTTCAATGGCTCAGTTTAGAGATTGTGAACGAGCAAAAATTTGCTGCCGTGGGAGCATTGTCAGCTCAGCAAGCTACCAAGTTGTTGGCATACTCGACGAAAGTTAACAAATTAACAGGCAATATCACACCTGCACAACTCTGTCCAAACTGGTGAGAGAGATCAAAACCCATAAGCCAATCGTTGGCACCAGAGGCGCATTTCTCCTCCATGACAATCTCGCTTCTCTCAAAACCGCTCAAGTGAGAGAATTCCTGGCGCAGAACAAAATAACTGAACTGGGCATTCTTCCCTGCAGTCCATACTTGTTTCCATGTGCCTTCTGGATATTCCCAAAATTGAACGCTGCAATTGCTGGGAATCCATTTAGCCTCATTTAAGACCTGATAAAAGCCATTAATTCAGAACTGTAAAAGACACCCCCTGCTGAGTACTTCCAGACTGTCAAAAGTTGGATTATGAGGTTGCAGCGATGTGTCGTTGTTAAAGAAGAGTACTTCAAAGGAATAAGATCATAAGATCTAAGAACCACCCATATTTCTCCAAATCCAGGACCTGTTTGCACGAAAGCTGGAGTGGCCCACGTATTACCATTGAAATTGTTTTTGGAAATCATGCCACTTCAGCAAGCATTGTTCAGCTTACTGTTCAATCATTTTTCCTTGCAGTCCCTCCTGTGCAGCTATCTCCCGAAGCACAAAGATATTGCTTCAACTGTGAGGCAGTTTATAGCACGCAATCCTGACATGGTTGGC
>JASGXE010008088.1:0-17599 GCA_030068105.1 Sinentomon sp. SZTP_YWyxl
GCACTTTTGGTAACTTTTTTAAGTGTGGAAGTCACTTTTGGTCACTTTTTTCAAGCTGTGGAAGTCACTTTTGGTCACTTTTCTGAAATAATTTGGTCACTTTTCCCCCTATTTTCACATCAGTCCTGCTGTGGAAGCCCTGCTATACTATCTTCAAATGAAGAGATCTCCCAAATGGTTGGGGATAAACAGGTGAAATTTTGAGCAGCTGTTCCCAGGGTTTATTATCTTCGAACAATGATTAAGTACTAGAACTTTGTTCTATCTTCAATAACGGCTGCAGAGACAGTAAGTTACCTATAGTTTACTTACCTATACTGCCGAAGGTAAATACGCTAAACTTGCTAAACTTCTTGACCCTATAACTCTGCTCAGAGGTGATGTAGGCTACACAGAAAGTTCTGGTGAATTTTATTTGAGCTCTTCCAACAGAAACAAACGTTCAAAGTTTCAATACGTTGACTTAAAATTTGCCTAGAAGTTTGGGAGACTAAACTTTTAACGAAAGCACCTTTTTGGGGTTAAGCTCCCATAACCCCCGAACTATGGGACTTTGAACATATCGGTTTGGCTTGAAACACTTATCAAGAAGAGTCCAACAACCCTGCAAAGAATCAAAATGCTGTTTTGGGAGTCGTGTAAAAAAACCTGAATTTAGGGGGGGGAGCAATTTATTACGTATGTATAGTACCTATGCCACATTCCCTTTCTGAGGAGCTTTTTGCTGCCAGCTCAGTCAGCAGCACAGAAGCCACCTGCATTACCCCAGTGAAATGACTCGTTCTGGCTGGCATTTTATTTTTTGTTCATATGAACCGGTTTTTACCTGTTTTCTGCCTTTTGTTATTTGGAAATCATCTGAGCTGCAATACGAAGGGTGTTCGATAAGTCTGTCGGCCGTATGCACCAAAGCCACTAACCCTAAACCTAACCCTAAGATTGAAAAAAGTCAATTCCACATTCGGATGCATCTGTCTAACGATGGGAAAGGAATACTTTTGTGCACAGAAATCAAATTTTCCAGCAAAATTCCATACATAAAATTTTTATGTATGGAATTCTATTGGAAAATTTGATTTCTATGCACAACAGTATTCCTTTCCCATCGTTAGACAGATGCATCCGAATGTGGAATTGACTTTTTTCAAGCTTAGGGTTAGGTTTAGGGTTCGTGGCTTGGTGCATACGGCCGTGTGATTTCAGTGTTTCAATACTCAACCTTTCATATTGTCCTCTGATTACGCAAGGTTTTCTCTATTCATAATCGCAAAACGGCTTTTGTGCTTTGACTGGTTTGGAAATTGCTGCTGTTTTTGAGAAGGTGGAATTTTCATCTGGTCTAAAACCATGGACGTTTCAAAAGAAGGCTTGCACACCTATCCATGTTGATTCGTTTCCATCTCAACTCAAGTGCTACCCAAATCCTTTCGGATTTAAGGCAAGTATGCGGGGACAATGTCTGTTCATATGGCACTGTAACCAACTGGATCCGCCAGTTTAAGGAGGGCAGGGTGATTGATCACTGAAGATGAACAACGAAAAGGGCAACACAGAGATGCCACAAACCAGCTAATGGTGGATACTGTGCGGCGGATTATCCAGGAGAATCCAACTGCGACGGTGCCTTTAATGGAAGCAGACCTTGGCATATCCATCTCCGAAATTTCAATAATCTGCATGGCCGACTGGGCTTAAGGATGATTTTTGTTCGCTCTCGAAATGGACAGGAATTGACTGATGCCCAAAAGCAACGATGTGTGTTTTGGAGCAACATGACAATGCTGCTATCCATAAAACAGTTCAAATTTCGGAGTTTTTGAGCCTAGACAAGATAAACATGCTACGTCTTCCAGCCTGTAGTCCTCACTTGGCGCCATGTGACTTTTGGTTGTTCACTAAACCAAAATCCCAGCTGTTAAGAAGACCATTTTCAAGAAGTTCATAACTTGGCCAAAGCGTAAATCCAGAGCTTAGGAACATACCTCCAACCAAATACCATTCCGCCATGGAAAGATGGAGCAGACACCTGCAAATTCGTGTCGAGAGAGGCAGAGTATTTTGAAGCCCTGGGCTTACAAAAACTGGGTAGTGGTGAGCTTTTGGATACTACAGGGTGATGTCAAAAACTTATCGAACATCCTTCTTACATAGGCTATAACCATTTTTGGGAAAATCTCTTAATCACGGTATGCATCCAGTGGCTCTATCCTCTCAATTCGGATTCAATTCAAATGCTGCCCTCCCTGTGGAGGTAATATCATTTCAAGCATGCTTACTTTAGAAAAAAGGTATCATGTGTGATTACGTGAAAACATAGTAGGCCTACCTGTTTGAATGTCGTATACCTACTTTTGAATGCAAAAGGATGGGTCCACCACCAGTGTGGACCCATCCTTTTAGTGTGGTGGTGGACCCATCCTTTTAGTGTGGTGGTGGACCCATCCTTTTGAATTTTGTACTCTTTTGACATGGCTCCCATTTTTCAAACGTGGTAGGTCTACCTAGGTAGGTAGCCATTTGAATGTGGTACCTATTTTTTAAATGTGGAATGGGCCTAATTGTAGTTGTATGTGGCACCCTTTTGAACTCGTAATCTTTTGACAAAGTGCCCATTTGACTCATACTGTCTGATGTAATTCAATTTTATATACCATTATACATTATACATATATACAAGTGGTGCCCTTTTATGGATGGTAAACATTTGAATAGGGTAGGTTTTATACGCTTAAGGAGCACAAATTAGTGCACTGTGCTGAATGGTACCATTTTGAGCTTAGTGCCCTTATTCAGGCTAATCCGTTTGGGTGCAGCGGCTGTCAAGTTTGGTAGGTACCCTTTTGACTTCTTGACAACAGGGCACCGCAGGGGTCCAAAAATGCACACATTAATTTGTGTGCATTACCATCTTGAATCAGTTGTTGGCTACTCTTTGAACTGGTTATTGCAAGTGTTAACTCAAAAGATTGAGCCCAGTGATCTCCATTCAGACTGGATATAGGAATGAGAAAGTACAGCAGCCTGGCTTCTCAGTTCTCTGCCGCATTCTTTCTCGGCAGGCAGAAAGAGAGGGGACTCCGGCCAAATTGCTCTGAAGCCTTTTTTCAACGTAGCCAAACGCTATGGATGAAGCGGATATGCCATGAAGCAGCGGGGAGTGTTTGTGCCTTCTGGCAAGATGTACTTCCTGGAAAAATTTCATGGATTTTTGGATAAAAACTTCAAAAGTTATGACCAACTTTAGTTGCTACTTTGCCATCCTTCAACCTGGATCCATTCAAATAGTGCACTCTTCTGCCCGCCGGGAATGCAACCATGTGGAGGACGGGGTGGGAGAGAGCAATACCACGCTTCTCTTCTGCAAGCAAAGAAGCAAGCAGTGGAGAGTTGAACACGCTTGGTTGAACCAGACACACCACCAATTTAAAACTGTATTCCTGCATTGTAATTAATTTGTAGGTAAGGTTCAAAGGAACTTCCACACCTGACTGCAAAGCTCGATATAGCTAGTCCTCCTGGGTGACACTTTTCGAATTGTGACCGAATTTTTACTTCTCGGCGAAAGTAGGCCTTACTATGCCTGGTCACTGTTCCAGGAACCTCATTCGTTTCCAAGTCCAGCTGACAGCTAGGACAAGATCGGAGCTACAGTGCTGCACTTGGGATGAGTAGGGTAGTGAGAGAAAAATTTGCAATGGCCTCAAAGGATGCAAAGGGAAGTCGTAGTTTTGTTAATAAAGACCACCAGAAGAAGATAAATAATTGGAGTCATTGAAATTTTGAAATGACAGAATCGAAAATGTCATCAAATATAGCACTTCCCTCGGAGAGGCCTGGAAGATTGAAAACACATCCCATAACAGCAATGATTAATTTCACTTTGAAACAACCAAGAGAGCTGAAACGTCTGGGCAAATCAGAGATTAAGAAAAAACGCTGGGAAAAAGAAATGGGTTGGCCCAAGTGTATTTGTGATTAAGGTTCTAATGTTTTGATTGGCATAGTTTTTATGGAAATAATATCGAGAAAGATTTCCTCCTGCAGAAAACCTGTCAAAACAGATAAAAAAATGCCTTTCGTTTGGCATAATGACGTAAACTGCCCATATTCGATCTGAAAAAGGCAACAAAGTATATTCTTCCATTGGAACCCTGAACCACGATTGTCATTAAAAGGCAAGTTGTGGCAGGAAGTCTTGAAGAATGGTGTCATAGAATACAACGAGCGTCTACAAAAACTGAACCATATGTGCAAGGGGCATCCATTCAGGTTAGGTTGGTTCAGATGAGGCTGTCCGGCAGCTTCAAACAAGCCTAAAAACAGACATAAAAATAAAATAAATGACTAACGAAATAAAAACAGCAGCATGAATTCAATGCTACTGTTTATTGGACAAGTTAAGACGCATGGGCTGTACCAGGCATTTTCTCAGCATTGCATTTCTGTTTTGGGTTCCTTTCGCATTCAGGCAGTGGACTCCGAGGAATTCTCCGAGAGTTGCAGCTTTGGTGATTTATACAATAGACGAGATTGAAGCTAAACACATGAAACCAGGGTCAGGCATTTACATGACTGGAGGCAACAAGGCACTCATGCTGAAATTGAAGGTTACTCTAAAAATTTTCTTTGTGTGATTCATGTAATGGTTTCATGGCATCAGGTCTGCTAAGAACTTCAGCTGCATCTTGGAGGCCACTTACCAACTGGACTGGCGATGCCAAGATCAGTATACGTGCAAAGGAGGTTGCCTCAATGGAAGGTTTTCTGAATTGTGCTGTGATTGGCTGGTGCGTTGTGATGCAAATGGAGGAAAGGCAGTGATATTGGTGCATCCAGTCGTTGTGATATTTTAAAGTTCACTTTTGATAAAAGTTATCAAAACAATTTTGCGGCACACATATTTTGGGCCTGTTAGGGGATTCGTCGCACTAAGTCCATGATGGGCATGATATAAAGCTTCAGTTATAAGGCTTCAGTTATAAAACAACATCTGGGAATACTCGCGAAATGAAAATTTTAATCGAGCTTTTAATGTGGAAAAGTGAGCTTCTTGTTGTAAAGTACTTTTCCAGCTCAGTTGGTTTAGAGGTTGTCTTTTTTATCAGACTGAATTATTTTAAGGTCGTGTGTTCGAATCCCAGAACCCCCAAAAATTTATGAAGATATGAGTTGAAGTGAAGTCTGCCTTTGGCTGGATCATGCAAGTTGTGTGGTTCTCCTTATGAGATCGTTGCATATGCAGCCAACTCTGTCGATTGTCTGCGGGTCTTGCAACTACAATGCGAATACCTCTCAAATAATTATACGAGTAGGAGAGGATCTTCCAGAATACGGGCCTGACGGGCTTTCTGCATGCTATAATTGGTAGGTAATCATTTGGCTGCAACTGCTAAGTTCAGGTAGATATTGATTAAAAGTCCACTTTTACCTACATTGTGTCTGGTGCTTCAAAAGTGTCATGGCATAAGAGCAGCAGCGACACTTTAGTTTTAGCTGGATTACTGCTTATTTGCAAGCAAGTTTCTATGATACCATTTGAGCATTATGTTCTCCATGTCTCAATCAAGTTATCGTAACGCTGGATTAGAGTCAAGCAAACATGACACATTGTCTTTCTGTTGCAGTCTTGCAACAACGAACAAAGAGAGTGCAAGGTGTATTCTGGGCCAGTGCATTCCCCAAGGATGGTGTCAGCACAGGTGGCAGGCCATTTTGGTAGGGACGATAGCCTACCTATTGATGTTGACAATTATTATAATTTTGTTTGAACAGGGTTTCCAGTCAGGGAAAGTCAGGGAATCACATCAATAGTCAGAGCAATGCTCAAAAATATGCGAGACGTCAGGGAAAATCACAATAGTTCATATGGATCATCAGGATCCCGTGGGTCTAAAAATGATCGAGAAACGAAATTTTGAGGCCAAAATGAACACTAAAATTTCAAACATTCTTCCTGCCCCACTTAATTTAATTTTTTAATTTTAATTATAAATACTTGCAAAGGCATGGCCCAGCGCAAGTTAACAGTTTAATTACAAGCAGCTAACAAGCATTGTCATTGCAGTTTTGCAAGAAAAAGGAAAAGGTAAAATAAAACAATCAAACCATTACTGAAATTCATCATGTGGCCCTTTGGAGAATATTCCTTTTAAAAGCTCTCACGCTTAAATCGTTATTACAACCAAACACTCTTTTATCCAGGCAGTTCCAGTCCTTAACAGTCCTACTAAGAAAAGAGAACTTCCCTACATCCCTACAAGCCCGGTTGGAGGCCAATTTAAAATCATGATCATGCCTCGCCCTATAAGTGGGAGGAAGCAGATTTTCTTTCAATCTAGACCAACCACCAACATTGTTCAATCCCTGGAATAGGCCCACAAGCCTAGAGACTCTCCTTCGTTCAGCAAGGGAGCGCCATCCAAGTTGAGATATCAAACCTGTTACACTACTTGCGGCACGATAACAACCACAGACAAAACGTGCTGCCCTTCGCTGAACTCTTTCAAGTTTTTCAACATGAATCACACGATAAGGATCCCATACTGTGGCAGCATACTCTAGAAGGGGACGGACTAAGGCAAAATAAACTTTTTCTTTCACCTCTCTGCTTGCCTGATGAAATGTTCGTCGAACAAAGAATAATGCTGAATTAGCTTTGCTTACTACACTATCAACATGTTTGCCCCAGCACAAGTTTTTTGTAAATGTAACACCTAGATATGTGACACTGTCATTGAAAGGTAAATCGATATTTGACAGGCAGTATTTGCCAATAACAGGTTTTTTTTCTGTTTGTGAAGGAAATTACTGAACACTTGGAAACATTCAAATGCATACCCCATTTTAAGCACCACCTTTCAACACTGCGCAGATCATCATTTAAAGAATGGACATCATAAATTGATGTTATTTCATTAATTATCACACAATCATCAGCAAATAGGTAAGCTTGACATGAGAGGCTTGCGGGTAAGTCATTTATAAAGACAGAAAATAGCAAAGGACAAAGGACGCTTCCCTGTGGGACCCCAGAGGTAACACTGCCTACATCCGAAAACACATCTTTCACCCTAACCTGCTGAGTTCGGCCTGAGAGGAAATCAGACACCCAAGTGACAATAACATCCTCAACCCCAAGCATTTTAAGTTTAGCTATCAAGGCTGCATGCGGTACTAAATCAAAGGCTTTTTCAAAATCAAGGAAAACTGCATCCACCTGACCTCCCTTGTCTAAAATGTCAGAAATCCGCTGTGAGAAGTTAACCAGTTGAGTCTCACATGAAAACCCCTTGCGAAAACCATGCTGAGCATCACTGATAGCATTCTGTCTTTCTAACCAAGCACTAAGGTTGTCAAAAATTAAATGCTCCATCAACTTACAGCAACTACTAGTCAGGCTGATGGGACGATACGATGCGGGGGACTTTTGGTCACCTTTTTTGGGAATGGGCTGAACAAATGCATGTTTCCAACGCTCAGGGAGTTTCCCCAGCAGCAGAGATCTCTTCATAATAACCAACAAGAACTTAGCAAAGGTAAAAGGGAATAACTTAATAAATCTAAAAGAGAACACGTCCACAGTTAGGCAATTTGTGTTAGGCATTTTCTTTATCCATCTCATTACTTTGTCTTCCCAGACACCTTAATCTTAATGCCTGCGGAGGGCTTTAAAGTAATACTTTATTTTGAAATTTCAAAGCGACATTTTCCTTCAGCTTGGTAAAGAAATGGGTCGGCTTAGGTCAGGGAAAGTCAGGCAAATGGATTGACGAAAGTCAGGGAATTGAAAACTCAAAAAGTTGTGGTCAACCTTGTTTGAATCATGTGGCGATATCTCTTAGCTGGTAACCAAATAAGGCTGACCCACCAATCTGCTTTTTTTTTCGTTTAGACCGGCAAAGTGTTCAGATGCATCAGTCTGATGGACCATCCAATTAGCAACACTCTAAAGATGTACTCTCAACTTAGGACTAAATCATTATTCCTCAGAAGCAAGTATAACGCAGCTCAGGTAGGTGGTGCTAATAACCAGCATGCCTTCTTCTTAAACTGCACTGCATCGCGTGCTCTCATTTTCACCTCAGCACAGTGGCGTGCAGAGCCTAAATTTAGGCAGGGGCAGACCAGTCAAAAAGGGCACATTCCTTGATATCGTTCTACAGGGGTGCCATTTCAGACAGGGAAGGGAGGGCAAGAGCAGCGAAAATTAAAGTGGACCCAAAAAGAGCCAACCGGAGGTGCAACGGGTGCTGGATCAGAGTCCCAGTGGGGTCCCAAGTGGCAGAGCTCCTGGCAAGGGGTCTGTGGGACGGAGTCCTCCGAAGCTGAAGAAATTGTGCGTTTTTGGGTGGAATTTTAGGTGAAATTGTGTTTCTTAAACAGTTCACCCTCATTCAATACCTACATGTTCTTTTCGACATATCTGTATACAAGGTTTCCCAAAAGTCACTTGACAACCCCTGCTAATTTGTAGTTTTCAAAACTCTTTTGTGGGGATATTTATGCATTTTTTATGGCCTACATTGCTCAGAACTGACTACTGCGGCCGAAATTCCCAATAATTTGAACAAATGCTACACCTTGCTTTCGGCGTTGGCTCAAAACTGCAGTGCACTATTCAGGGGTTGTCAAGTGACTTTTGGGAAACCCTATATAGGTGTTGCAAGGTGAAACACAAGGAGAAAAGCCATCTGGCACCAAAAGGGCCACGGGAGGGGCATTCTACGCCCTGGCAACATGCAACATGTTGTCGCAATATGAATGAACATGATTTGATGGAGGTCGATTTTTACAGCATGTAAAAAAGTCGTAGAAACGAGTGCAAAAAAAAATCCTCGTGTGTCCCATTTTTCCACGTCAAGGCCATTTTTTGCAAAATGTGGAAAATAGTTATAGGCTCGAAAAGGCACATTAGACCTTTCCTTCATTTTCAATATGAAACCATAATGTGAGTCAAAAAGACACGTATCTTTTTGACAATTTTTTGCGATTTTTGTGCGATTTTTTGCAAAAATATGAAATACAGGTGCCGAAAAGGCAATTTTTGCTTGACCAAAAAAAAGGCAGCTAGCTGCCCCTGTTGCCCCTCCTTCTGCACGCCGCTGCCTCAGCATTCTAATTTTAATTCACTTTTGCATGTGCACTGCTCGCAAATAATAATTGTTAGGATGCTAGTGCTAGTTCATGTTTTTTTTTTTAAATTGAAGTTGTTTATTTTTTATTTTTTTTTTACTGTTCTCACTCAACAGAGAACATTTCATTTTTTTGTTTTGTTTGGTCATTTATTTCATTCATTTTTTTTTTATTTCTTCATTGCACATCACAAAACACATTTATCGCAGAGGTACAATTTCCATTTCCATTCATATCATATACAATGAATTATGATAATATAAGAGCAAGCAGTTCCAGTCATAACCATAACCAGTGAAAGGAACAAGAAGCAACTTACTCCATGCAGCAGCAGGTTGAGAAAAGGGTGATCGATCATCAAATCAGCAATATCCATGTAGCAAGATGAAGAGATCAACAGATTGTTGAATAGTGGCACCAGCACGAGCAAAAGCAAGACATAGGAGCGAAGCAGAAGTAAGCACAGAATGGCCAAGCGAAAAGCTAATTGCATAAATTCATTTTAGCAAAGCCAAAAGGCCCCTAAATAGAAATGCAAAACCATGCATGCAGCATGGAGCAAGTTGCCAAAATGGGAGAAAAAAGAAATGAATAAAAATGAAGACAGGCATTAAATAATATGTTTCATCTTCAAGTAAGTGTCTCACGTACTACCTAATATGGATATGTGCCAAGAGCCGCACGTGTTTTTTTTTATTTTTTTTTATGTGAGTAGGCACCTACCCAATATCCTATGTGTATGGAAAATTTGGACAAAAAGGGCAGAAATCTCACAGAAATGGTACATGAAAGCACAAATGGCTTTCTTCGGATAAACAATGATAAATGAGAGCACAGGGGTGGTGATGAACTGAAAAAGCCAACAGGGCGAGGGCATACACATCAAACTATCTGATCATAAAAAGCCTGTTCCTGTAAAATGTACCATTTGTGATTGGTCTAGCCAAAAAGTACTGGCCCAGCAAAATTGATTTTGACTGACCATTAGGCCTACAGGCTTTAATCAAATCAGGTTTTATTGAGGATAAAAGCAGGATCACTTTTTCAAGTTGTGGCACCTAAAATGTCAAGGTAAATGGAAATTGGGATGATGGAGTTCCAAAAGGGACCGTTCTTGTGCATCCAGCAGAGTACTTTTCAATATTTGCGTTTGTGAGAGAGCACTGCGGACTCCACACATGCAAGGGAGGTGCACTCCTATGGATTAAGCTAAGGATGGAAGGAGCACATGCTCTCAGACTCAGAGCTCCCATGCACATTGCTCACTATCAAAAGCCTCATGGCAGGTTCATTGATGGAAAATTGAGAATTATTAAAGGCCAGTAAAGAAATAAAATGTAAGAATGCTTATGCCATCAAATGTCATGACAAGTTTTTGCCGATTATGTACAGTCACAAAAACAATAATGTACCCATAAACAGGGGCATATACAGGGTAGCCCGAAAGTCCCTGGCCATAGGAAAGATGAAAATTTGCTCATTTTATCTCAGTTTGGGATCTGATACTTTTTCTAACTCCAACCATGGATGTAAACACTTTATCGGAACGACATGTGCATATACAGGGTAGCCCAAATGTCATTGGCCACATCAAAAATTAAAATTTTCAGTTTTTTGCATATTTTGTTGTTTGGAACTTTTTCTTGCTTCAACTACGGATGTTGCGACTTTTTTCGGTACAACAATTTCAGATTATAGCCTTGCCATCCGTTGTTAATGGCAAATAAAGTTTCAGATCACAAAATATGATAAAAACAGTAAATTTCCATTTTTCCTATGGCCAGGGACTTTTGGGCTACCCTGTATTATTGGTCTGTGGGCCCTATAGTTGTTATTTTGAAAAATGCTGTCACATAAATGGTATTGTTCAACAAACCAACAATGCAGATGGCCATTTACGGGTGCATTATCCATTTGAAGCAGTAATATCCGTAAACTGACATTACAGGTACATATTTATGGGTCCATTATTGTGTCTGTGACTGTACACATTACCAGCTGATGGGCAAAAATTATATTTTCAGAAGGTTAAGTCTGCTGCTGCTAGAGGATTCCTCCCCCAGAAACAATGGCTGCAAACATGAGTCGATAAATGAAGTTTGCAAGTTTACCGAGTGTGGCTGTTTTTCACCCCATTTTAGATATTTTTGGTCATTTGGAATTCCTACACTTTTTGTCTTGTACCAAAAGGAGCCTAAATCAGCCTTTTTTGATAGTTCGGTACAGCCTACAGGCATTTAAAATTTTCTGTTCGAAAAAACAAGGCGGTTCCGAAATGGAGTCGACAATTCCAAATTGTTCATTCAAATCTTTAAAAAATATGCTTCGGTAGCTTTCTTGTCATTCAGCCTGACATCTTCCTCCGAACAGAGACCCATTCGTCAGCCGAGTTTTCCAATGACAAAGTATTTTCCTCCTGGTTTCATTTCGTCGAGATAGGAACTCGTGATGGGGGTGTGTTCCCCCTGAAGAAGTTTTCTCAGATGCAGGACATGGTTTTATTGGTAGTGGACTAGAAACCGGTGATCTACAAAAATGTTTTTAAGGTGTACATTACTCTCATCTAAAGGCAATGTGTTTGCAATGTTTAAGGGGGGGGGACCTAGATTTTTATGTAAAAAATGAAAACTTGTAAATTTTTTTAAATGTGTGGGCCAGATGGTGGAACCTCTGAATTCTAATGGCGAAAGCCAATTGCAAATAGGCCTATCTTTAATAGAAAAAAAAAATGGTATGCGAAAAACCGCGAGGCATGTTTTTACCACTCGAGGTAAAATTAGCACTAAAACAAAAATGTTCTCAATCTTTGATACTTTTTTTCTCGACTTTTTTTTAAATCATTTTTTGTGTTCCGCCCCGTGTATCCCACCCATTTTTCATGTGATCATGTTAAAATTTGGTGTACTTATGTAAAAAACTATTCTAAAACGATTGATAAGGCCATATTTAACAATTTTTGCCTCCATTACGAGTTATAAGCAAGTCAAAGGAAGAAAGTGCTAAAAATTTGCCGCTTTTCCAGCGGAGTGACGGAAAATCACCTGCTACGCATTTCTGGCACCAAAAACAAGAAATCGGGCCTGTGAAAAGTTTTGGCTTGGTTTTTACCCCTATAACTAGAATTTGGCTGTTCCTGCACGTGTGGTTATCGCTGTGCATGGGATGGAACATCGCCTTATTTTTAACCCTAAAATGGCTGCTGTGGCCAAACCAGAGGAGCTACAGTGTTCAAATTTTGCAGAGAAGTTGTCTTAAATGGTTCTAAAAAGTGTGTAAATTTTGAACAAAATCGGACAAAAAGAAAAAAGTTCGCCGAAACTATGTCATCCCCCCTTTATAATTAGACAGGCCTTTCTTGGGGTGACGTCTGATTTCAATTCTTGCCATTGGTGGTAACATAAGAATTTATTATTCTACGTAAATGATACTGAGCATTTGCTTCTGATGTTTCAGAAATCTACGTTTCATTGGTCAGATTTGCTCATCAAGCTGCATCTAAGGCTTCTTCATAGCCATGGTATCGACAACCGAATAACAATGAGCAGGAAATCAGACCATAGTTGGACCTGTTGCGTCCTATCAAACAAAAGTAAGATCACTATTCTGCCGCATTTCATCTATTCTTTTAGTAATTTTTGTATGCAAACTTACGGCCGAATGCACTATTGCCACTAGCCCTCCGCACAGGGTGTGCCAAAAAAGTGGCATGGGAATTGTGTCAATGAGGAGTTTGATGTCTTACCTCACAATAAGTGCTGAAAATGTGCTCGGTGTGCGTCCAAAAATCTCTGCGGCCTCGTTAACATGTTTTTAACAACACTGTGAGGCTTCAAGCCCAAATCTTACTGAGAATGCGGTTGCATGACGTGCGAGAAACTCCAAGCTGCGATAGAAAAGCCGGCGGACTGATTTGGTTGGGCTGCAAGTGATGGCAATTGCTCACAGCGTTTATGTTTGCCAGAGTGCGTGCCATCTTCCTGCGCATCACTTCTTGAGTTGCCACTGAGCCAGTGTGATGCCATTTGGTGACCAATTTCTCAATCGCATTCTTAATCGGAGCCTGGGCTGGGACATCGCCCAGGCTCCGAGGCCAATGAGAACTGTTCTTGGGTATGGAAGTATGACGGATGCTTGGCGTAAGCCTCCACCACAAAACCTCCATTCGCATTCAACCGCCATTCGCATTCAACCTCCATTCGCATTCAACCTCCATTCGCATTCAACCTCCATTCGCATTCAACCTCCATTCGCATTCAACCTCCATTCGCATTCAACCTCCATTCGCATTCAACCTCCATTCGCATTCAACCTCCATTCGCATTCAACCTCCATTCGCATTAACCTCCATTCGCATTCAACCTCCATTCGCATTCAACCTCCATTCGCATTCAACCTCCATTTGCATTCAACCTCCATTCGCATTCAACCTCCATTCGCATTCAACCTCCATTCGCATTCAACCTCCATTCGCATCAACCTCACCTCCATTCGCATTCAACCTCCATTCGCATTCAACCTCCATTCGCATTCAACCTCCATTCGCATTCAATTGGATGTGTAATGGGCTTTTCAAAAATGCTCGATGCTAAAATTGTTTTACATTCGTATTTTTCCCTGCTTTTGTCTTTACATGCAATATTTAATTTTTTATTATAATTCTCAGCAAAATCTGAAGGTAGAGAGATGAATTTGGTTTGCTGGACGAATAATCCCCAAGTGACTCCATCAGGGTGGGAAAACCTGGAATTGTTAGGGAATTTTGCCATTCTGGAAAAGTTGGGGAATTTGTGAAAGTTCTCCGCAATTTGGAAATGTCGGTATTTTCAGTCAGTTTCAAAAGTGAGTCTGCAAAGAGCTAAATTCCAAAGAACAAGTAGAATCATGAACTTCAAATTTTGCAAACATGTCCTAGGTAAAAGTACCTAGTGAGAAAGAGATCCGAGTCAGATTATGCTATTATTTGTGGCGGTTTGGCCACAAAGAACAAACGGTGGTTACTCTTTGACTGCCCTTCCTATGGTAGTTTAGACTTAAAAAATTTCTGGTTTTTGAAAATTGGAATTTCCATCTTGGAAAACCTGAATAAGTTGGGGAAAATGGTCTCCGTCAAGCTGCAGACACCGTGAACAACCCGTGTAACCTGAGCATAAATCCAAAAGTCAAACTAAACAGGAAGATGCCAGACAAGTTTTGTGTGGGGTGTCAGAGGCCCAAGTCCAAAGTTCAATGACGCATGACTGCCGATTGTCCAATCGGTTGTCCAATGGTTTTCAATGGTTCCGGATCCAATGAAATAAAAAGGTGTCAATGGGATGCAAGGAAGTACTCTTATGGGGCAGAGGATCTCCCAAATCACGACTATCATTGTTATATAGACACCGTCCATCATTCAAATGTGTTATGTTTTTGCACCATTGCAAGGAAGTAGTGGATTTGCATTCTATTTTTTGAAGGTACAGGTGCAGAAATGTGAATGCTACATGTACTGCTCTTTGAAAAAGAAAAAGACCTGCTTGGACTGCTGTTTTTCAGGTTGACAGATGAGCATCTTTAGGTGGTTTGATTGAGCTATATTGGTAAAATTTTGGACATGTTTTGAAACGCTACAGAGTACAGATGCAGGCCATTCTCTCATTTTTTGGGGGTTTTATTTTTACAAGGTGATTTTCATAAAGGATTGAAGTTTGGGCTGGACCAAAAATGAAAAATCACTTTTTTTGTGAATTGAGCGCCCAGATGGAACCTTCCAAAATCGTCTTTTAAAAGATTCCGACCATGAAAAGGTAAAAGAAAGGCTTCTCAAGAACATGAGGCAGCCATTTCTTAGAAAAATTACTTCCTCAAAGGAACACATTTTCTTTCCCAATGAAATAAATACATCACCTGCACTAGTACATCTAAGGTACGTTTTCGTTTCTCTTCGTAAGTTTGCTTTAACACAGTGGAAGCTTTCCAACATGTATCCACAACCCTGACCAGGGTGGCCACCCGTCCTTGAAAGTCCTTGAAAGTCCTTAATTTGAATGTGTCCTGGAATGTCCTTGATTGTCCTTGAATTTGACACGCTGGGCTGGTTGTCCTTGAATTTGTTCTTCGGCTGTGATGATTACTGAGCCGCTTCATATATGGTGGAAAAAAAATTCCATCATTGATCTGTTATTACACCAGAACACCAATTTTCATAGGTATCTAATAGAAACTCCCACGGAGTTTCTATTAGATTAAATCAGAGTTTATTATCCACGCACGTTGCCTTGACCCAAGCATTATGCTTGCTGCGCCAGAGAGGTGTAAGATCATGTTCAAGGGCTTATTGCAAGAGTTCATGGCACTTAGAAGGCTATCCTCAGATGTCTGCGATCTCGCCTATGTGGAATACTGCACCTTCATTGATGTTGGGATAAAAAGATTGGGCAGTTTCAACGAATCCACTGACAGACTGGATGATTACTTCAACTTGGCACTTGCCAGTGAGAGTCCCAAGTATGACAAACTTTTCAGTGTCGTAAAAATGGTCCTGATTCTCTCCCATGGAAATGCAGCAGTGGAGCGGAGCTTTTCTGTTTCCGAGAACACTGTAGTTGAGAATTTGAAGGAAACCACACTAGTCGGTTTAAGGCAGGTGTGTGATGCTATCAACTGTCATGATAGTATTCTCTCGATTCCAATCACTGATGCCATGATAAAAAGTGCTTCGTCAGCTCATTCAAGGTATCAGGTTGATTTAGCCAAACAAGCAGACAAAGAAAGGTCTGTAGCAGGTGTTAAGCGAAAGGCAGAGTTGACGATCGATATCATATCGGCAGAAAAGCGGCTCAGAGTTTTGGAGCATGAGAAATTGGAAATGGAGTCCAAGGCAGACAGTCTTTCTTCCGAAGCAGAGGCATCTCGTAGCTTTGCCAAATTGTCAATGTCTAATGCAATACGGAATTCGTTGATTCAAAAGAAGAACGATATTACTTCACAACACGATAAGATTGCAAGTTTAAAGTTGGAGAAGTCGCAGTTATAGCAAAAGAGTTGTCCAGAAGTTCAGCATTGCAGTTTCAGTTGCCAGGTTGCCGGAATTAAGCTTTTACATTCATTTCTATTGCTGTGGGTATTGTGGGAATATACATCCATTGCTGTGGGTATTGTCCTTAAAAAAAATTGATGTCCTTAAATTTCGATTCAGATTACAAGTGGCCACCCTGCCTCCATTTCCCTTTAATGATCGAGGCGATATGTGCAGAATAGGTTAAAAAGGCAACAGGTAGCAGTCTTCCACCAGGACAGCGAATTTCACCACTAGTGCGACCACAACTAGATAGTGAGATGGCAGTAACGCTACGGCACCTTGCAGTGGACACTGCTGCCAAGGCCAACCATGTTACCGAAGCCTCCTTCCTACCCAGCGACAGTCCCATGCATGAGGTACAAGTAAAAACGGCCAAGCCGAGCCAACGATCATGCCCCCGGTGGTGAATGAAAATAAGGGCGATGAAAGTGTAGGGTTGACAAGTGCAAGGACAAGTACATGGACAATGCAAGTGCAACAAGGATGCAAGTGCTCGCGAAAGTGTAAGGTTGTGCAAGGATGATGGTGCAGCATAAAGATAGTTCAAGTGCAGGGCAATGTTGGCGTTAGTGCAAGGGAAAGTACAAGCGATAATGCAAGTGCAAATACGTATGGCCCAAGCGCATGGTTGGTGGAAGGACAATGCAACTCCAAATAGGCTACAAGGTTTGTGCAGGCATAAGGACAGTGCAACTGCAGTGCACGGATGGTGTTAGTGCAAGTGCAAATACGTATGGCCCAAGCGCATGGTTGGTGGAAGGACAATGCAACTCCAAATAGGCTACAAGGTTTGTGCAGGCATAAGGACAGTGCAACTGCAGTGCAAGGATGGTGTTAGTTCAAGTGCAAGTATGGCCCAAGCGTATGGATGGTACAAGGGCTACGCAAATGCCAGAACGACTAGAGGAATGGCGAGAAAATGCCAACAACGGTGATGCAGAACATTTTCACGAGCAGGTCACCCCTTGATTTTATTTTGTCATCACAGCCGTCATAAGCAGCATCATGATAATGATTTTGCAGAACGATCCTCTTAAGATGGTATATCCCTACCCTCACGCTGCTATCATTACTTACATACAGCACCATGATAACGATGTGACAAGACAACTCCTAAGCTGGTCCATCCTCCCTTGATGTTATCCACAAGCAGTATCACGATAATCACAGTCACAAGTGAGATAAAGAGGTCAGCGTCGCCGGCCGACCAGAACGAATTTTCTTTCATTCGATCACTCCTTACTGCTGACCATTATCCCGAAGATTGGGGAGTGCTTCAGCAGGGAGCCTTTTTATTTTTTGTTTTATTTTGTTTATTATTTTTATTTACTTTTATTTTTTTATTTTGTTTTTTATTCTTATTTTATTTTATTTTATTGCAACTTCTGGTAGACCACCCTCGACCCCGGT
>JASGXE010008089.1:0-26577 GCA_030068105.1 Sinentomon sp. SZTP_YWyxl
AAAAAACACAACCCGCCAACAACAAGACTGTCTTGTCCCCTCTTCGAAATTCCAATGAATGGCTAGTTCGCTTTGTCGCTACGAGCGATTTTTACGTATCTCTGTAAATGTCTGTTAATTTTGGATTTTCATGGAAAAGATCCCCAAGATTCGAGGTTCTTTCATTTTCCTGAGAATTTCCCATTTTGTAAATTTCCCGGCTTTTTCCATGGCTTCCAAAATAAGACAATTCCCTGCCCTGACGTTTCTAAGTTGCGAGACATCCTGAAAAAAAAGGTAAACCAGATGTGATTGAAGGAGGCCCCACTTTAACAATGTTGGTTGATCTAGGCCCCCTAAATTCCACTAGGTGGACCTGCTATCCAACAAGTGTCCTTCTGTCTTATTCCCTCCGTCTACTTCTTTATCGACGGCTGAATTTTTCACGAAAATAATCCTTGCATGAAGGAGTTTTGTCATGCTGCATTGGGTAAAAAATATGTAACATCAAAAATTTTCATTTTTTTTTGGTATCAACTTGGCACCGGCAGAAATACCAGAACTGGTCATCCCCAAAATGTAATCCACCCCTTTGAAATAACCATGGATTATGTGTGAAAAAACATAAAAATAAAATTTAAAAAATTGAAAATGGGTACCTGAATACTCTGGGATCACACTTCAAAACCTGCAACGGGTCAAGTTGCAATTGATCCTGAGTCAAGGCCATTGACCTCAAAGTGGGAAGCGGAATCCTGTTGTTGCGGCTCAGTCGAAGTGACTCAACACTCAAAACCCACAACTGACGTGGAGAGAGGGCGTTCAAAGAGAACCAGACTTCCTTGTACAACACTGCAATTCAAAGAAAGCAATGGACGTAGATAAAGAGTTCCGGGAAAAGGAAAAGCAAAAAATGCTCCACAATTTCCAAAACACGAATTATCTTGATCCACGGATTTCTCCAATAAATCTGCGGATCGAGATTATCCCTGTTTTAGAAATCGGGGGCTAGGTGGCATGGAGAACACTGTACCATCCATGAACAAGTAAAACCACCATGGAAGAAAATAAAACCCATGACAAAGAAGGAAGTGTTGAAATTGGCAATTTTTGATTTTGTGCTTTTTGAGCACAGTTTCTTGCTAGGCTACAGTGAATGGTTAATGTGTAAACTTCGTGATTCATCTAGGCATAACACAGTAGTATGGAAAATAACAAAAGGGAAATTGACGACCAAAAACAGAAGCAGATGAGGCATTACTGATAATCTCAAGAGAAAATTGGGCAGAACTTTCACATCTCAGGAGCCAGGAGTGAAAGAGCATTATGTTTTGGGCAAAAAGTGCAATTTGGAAATTTTTTAATTTTGAAATTTTGCCGTTTTCGGTTGCAAAAATCTTACTGAATTCGAATCTGAAATCAGAATTGGGGCATCTACAACGGTTCAAACACAGTGAATGATTTTCCAGATGACGATGCCAGCTAAAACATGTTGCAAAGATTGATTTTCAAAGATTGTGTTTTCTCAGCTTTTATTTTTGCCTGCAACTTTTTTCTTTTCATTCGTACTTTTTTCTCAGGAATGAGATGCTGGAGAGAGGAAACATTTCGCATGCTGATGTAAAAATCCTGAAAAATTTGAGTGACAGCCGGAATTTGCAATTTCTGTGCTGCCGATTTTTGCCGAAAGTTTGCGTTTCTTTTCAATTTTGTTTCTTGAATAACCAATTACCTGAGGATCATGCAAATTTGCACAAAAAGCATCCTCAAGTGGCCTAACAAGTAACAATAGCAAGCCCACAAAGTTTGAATCAATCGAATGAGACAATTACCTAAAATGGCTTTTTTGTTCAGTGCACCCCTATCTTATGAACGAATGGGATATTGTTAAAATCTATGAAATGCATGGATTATTTCTGTATCATTCATGGTTGCTGCTGTTTCGAAAAATCGGAATTCCCTGAGTTTTCCAGGTTTTCCAGAAGGATTCTCAGTTTTTTCCAGTGCTTTTTTCCAGGGTTTTATCTGAGGACAAGACAAAAATGGGAGGGTGCAGACAAAAATTGCAAGACGAGAATTCTTGCAAGACAAGACTTCAGGTGTCATCGTTGGAAATTTAAAAAAAATGTAAACCAAAAAATGTTATGAAATTCTGTTTTCCATTTTTTGGCTGGTTTTTCTGGAAATTTTCAGTTTTCCAGGGTTTTTTTCCAAAAATCCCTGAGTTTTCCAGGTTTTCCAGGGTGCGAAAAAAATTCCCTGAGTATTCCAGGTTTTCCAGGTTTTCCAGGTTGGTAGCAACCATGATCATTGCAATGATACATTTTTGCCTTTCAAGAAATCATCCAAGATCCCACAATTTGCAAAAAAATGAAGAAAAGCAAGAAAAACAAAAGCGATTCCGCAAAAACGAACCCTGTATTTTTCTTGGTACATTCGGACCCAAAATGCATTTGAAATTCGATATGAACTTTGCTGCCAAATTCCAGAGCTCGTTCAAAGGTAGCTTCAGCAGCCTCCTCAAAACAATTCCCAACTTGTAAGGGTTTTCATCGATCTCTTCAAATGCTGAATGCGGAAAGAAATATATGAAAAACAGCCCATGATAAAACAGAAAAATAAAGATAAAACTTTCTGTTCAGCAGCTACAATTTGAGTGACAACTTCCGGAAGTTGTTTACGTTTTGCCTCCCTTTTTTCTTAATTAAGGCCTTGACGTAACCCCCCACCCTCAATACCCACTGCCTGTTGCCAACCTACTGGTTGGTGTCCATCTATTACTTGTTGCCAACCTACTGCTTTATATCCGCCAATAAGGGGCGGAAAACGTTCACGAAGTTCACGTATTCACCACAAGTAGATGCTGAATGTCACCTGCAAGCAGTCTAAAAAACAATTCCTCTGCAAACAACATAACTCTTCGTAATATAATTTTAGAGGGTCAACATTCAAAGAGGTGAAAATTTAAAATGATTTCCAATTATCTAAATTTTATGGGAAATCACTTTGTGCTTGAAATGATAATCTCCTGAATTTCTAACTTCCTGATAATCTCCTGAATTTCTAACTTCCAACAGTTTCCTGAAGTTCCTCCAGGTTCAAGAGTTATCTGGTCCAAACTAACTGAGATCATCAGGAAGAGAAGGTACCTATTTTTCCTGTTAAGATGTTTTTGAAATTGGCCTTTCTACCCTTTTTGCTTTTTTCTCGATTTGTTTCCAAACAACAGGATGCTAGGAGAGACTATTTTGACCGAAATACCGACATAGGTCAAGTTCTAATCGTGCTAATTCGTTCCAAAAACACAAATGTTTGGTTGAAATTTTGCACAGCATCTATGTATTTCATTGAAATCGATCAAGAAATAATAAGTTGATTGGTTGGCCTGACTTCACTCCACTACACACCAATTCTGCTGAACAGCAAATCATAACCCAAAATTACATCATAGGTAAATTTCCATGGAGAAAAACTCAGAAGAAGATTGGACCAGAGTGCTAGCTCATCTCCTACGATGCCTCACTGCACACAAATGCAATAGCAATGGATAAGTTCAACCATGTAGCAATAGTAGTACCTTGTGCCAGCTGTTCCTCTGTCACACTTATGGCAACAGACTTCCCGACACATTTGGTTTCAACTGCCGCATTTTGACTGCTCTCATCGAACCACTCCTCGACCATGCAGAGGTGAGGGAAGTGGGTGAAGAGAAGGCGAAGGAGGGGTGGAAAGAGGCAGGCATAGTTGTGCTGCTGCTTCCTGGCCTGGTGCAGAAGGAAACCAATTGGGAGGGAGCTCATCAGATCGGAGGAATACTTGAACGAATTGATTTGAGCGGTCTGGTTGGAGGCCTGCCTCCCTTGGGAGGTTCCACCGCTGCCTTTGGAGAGGTTAAGACGAGTGTCATCATAGATGAGAAGGTATAGAAGAAGCAGTAGTTGGGGTGTGAGGTTCTGGTTGTCTGTCGTGAACATGTTTGAACAGGAATCGGGATTCGGAAAGAATACCCTCCTGATTTCCTGCTCACTGATTGGCTCGTTGGTTGCAACGTCATCTGCCGTAACAATGGCAGACCTGTTTGGAAGCAGGATGGAATTGACGTAGGCCTCGATCAAGTTGGGCATTAGTTGGTGCAGAGGGGCACTGCAGTTGCAGATCTGTCTAAAATTGCAGGGGAAGGAGAAAAACGAGAATGAATGGCTGCAAAAATACCAACTAGCCTAACAGTGGTAGGTTCTAAGCACATGACATTGTTGTCAACCAGACCAAAAACCAACAACTTTTAACTTTCCAACTTGACAACTCCACTTCACACGGAGACATCACGTCATCCATTGAGTAAGTGGGCAGACCCATTTCTCATTGCAGGTCAATTAGGTGACCTACAGAGGTATGAACGGATGATGCCTTTAAAGCATCGGTGCTTCCGTCAAATATCTAGGCTTGTTTCACACTGCCTCCCACTGACTGATCATCAGGGGGGGTGGATCAGTGGGAATGCTGCCACCGCCTATAAGCCAATCCGGACAGAAGCAGATTGCCCTGCATGGGCTCATATCACATGATGTTATTGTCAACCAGACCAAAAACCAGCAACTTTTAACTAACCAACTTGACTGCTCCACTTCACAGGGTGGTGGCAGCACTCCCACTGATCCACCCCCTGATGATCAGTCAGTGGGAGGCAGTGTGAAACAAGCCAGTATATTTGACGGAAGCACCGATGCTATAAAGGCATCATCCGTTTGTGGGTTCTAAGAATTGAACTCAAAAACACAAAATTACAAACTTCAAGGTGAAAAAAACCTCGTATCTCATTTATTTGCATAAAAATATTCCATGACTACAAAATTTGCAAACGTTTTCCAAATTGTACATTTCGACCATAAAACTGTTTTCGAATTAGGCTATGAAGAGTTGTGAACGGGAATGTGCACAATACACAACATGCTTGTGAACAAGACACAAAGCACGAGACAAAGCTCCAAAAAATAGTTTTAGCTAACAAATGCACTGTGACAAAAAAGTGTGCTTGAGATGGAGATGATTGCTCTCATGGGAAGTTCAACATTTTCTCCTTCACTGTGGCTGAATTCGTTCACAATCCGGAAACAATCTTGACACAGGGCAGGTGCCATCCGCATAAAAGAAAATGCTCGACATCAGAAATACAGTTAACAACAACACAGCAAATAGGCAGTTAACCATTCGCAGATATTGTAAATGGCAACATTTCGCCCCGGCCGCAGTGGGGATGACGTTTCGCTGGAGGCGACCTTTGCCCCCTGCATCTTCACACTCCGAGCAGCAGGGACCAAAAATCTGTCTCAAACTTGTGCTTGAAAAAGCCCCACGTAAGAGTATGTGAAAGGGTGAAAAGTCAGCATTTGCAATATGGACATTTACGAACATTGAGCAATCTATTTGCTAAATGTGTTTCCCGTTCGTGGTATCCGTGCATTGATTATCAAAAATACCAATTCAAAATACTAAAAGGGAGGAGAAAAGACGTGCATACTTGTAGATCCAATCTTTGATAGGGACCTTATGCTTCGAGAATGTCCTGCTCTTCAGGAGTTGATAAATGCAGTGAAACGGAAGAATGCCAGCCATATTTCCATTCAGATTTAGCGTTACTGGCACATTAACAGCATGAGACGCAACCACCTGGAAGAGTAACACATACGAGTACACATGACATTGGCTGGATGGTAGGGAGGCTCCATAAATGCATTAGCAACGAGGAAATTCAATGTAACACAATGCAACAAGGAGGCGTTAATGCTGTTTAGAGCAACGAAGAGGCTCTATAAATAGGTACTTTTTAGAGAAACGAGGAGGTTCGTTCCAACATGTCAGCTCTGGGCAACAACAATACAGCAATTGAAAACAAAAGTAGCCTCAGTTAAGAACTAATTAACCCACACTTATCCCTTCGAGACTAAACAACCGATCTGAATCGACCTCTATTAAATTGACCGGGTGAACAGTAAAAAATATATGCCAGACAAAGAGTGAGGAATTGTAAAATACTTCCAATGTAACAGAAAGAGTGAATAAAAATCAAGCTTAAATGAAGTTTAAATTGAGTGTCATGACTCGTGTGTCATACCTGTTCAGAGAAAACTTCGTGAGTGAAGATCTGTTTCATCCTGGTGAGGCTGTTGGGTCTGATTGGAATTTTCATTCCGAGAGTCGAACAAACAAGATCACAAACGGAATTGATCTGGTTTCCATGGAAGTGAATTGCCATCAGAAGCAGAATTTCTCCAAACGTTGAAATGGTGTGGTTCCTTGTGCTAATAGCAAAAAGAAATTACAAATGGATGGGGTTGAGTGTGCCACTGGGCAGGGTGCACGACCAAATTAAGCAACTGCTGATGTCTACACGGGGTTGATTTCTCATTTAAGGACAAGTCCACCCAAACCTTTGGGAAAGCTAAATAATTTTCCGCAAAAAAAGGAAACACATGCGGCATTTTGCAGGACAAATAAGATAGCAATCACACCACAAACCATAATATCACAGTGCCAACCGTCACATACCCATCTCTACACAAACAAACCAACAATTGACCATTTCGCACTCCATTAACCTTGTGGTTTTTTATGCTTAAGGTTGAATTCCCTTTTCAACAAGTCCTAGAGAGGATAAATGAATGGACAGTGCAGACCCACCGAAGTTTTTCACCTTGCTTGGGAACATCAGCCAGGGATGTATAAGCTGTCCAATCAATGGCAGACAGTGAATTGTTTCATACATTTCCAACGTCACACTCAGAATCAGGGTGGTCTTAAACAATATGCGAGGTCTCAAACAATATGCGAGGATGCAAAGTCCCCAAGGCAATGGAAGCAAAGCGGGTGACAAAAAGTAACTTGGCAACAGTCGATAAAAAATAAAAAGTCTACCGAGCAATATTAAACAAATGGAATGGACAAAAACAAGTAAAATTAGGCATCTATAACTTGTTTGAAACACGCCGCAAGGGAAAGCAGAAAACAAATAAAATGCAAAATCAGCTCAAGCTCAGACTCACCACTGAGAATAACGTTCCTCCATCTCAATGATCCATTTGATCCAATCAATACAGATGGCCTCGTGTTGGTGCAGGGTGATCAGTGAAGGGCAGGCGACCAGCATGCAGAGACCCAACGAAATGAACAGGACACCACCAAATGACACTGGGGGCTTACTGGTGATCAGTTGAAGCAGCAGTGTTACCTCCTCATCTAGAAGTCTGGAACAAGATGGAAGAGGAATGGAAGATCATAAACAAGAAACTGTCGCGGTCCTGCCTGGATGGCTACCGAACCATAAGTGAGATCAAACAAGTTTGAGGTCAATGAGGCCAAGTTTGGGCACATAGACCGACACTTCCCTGACTCCGGCGCACCATAAAGAGGCCAGTGAAATATTTTCTGTCAACATTCGAGAGGAAGTGAAGCCTTATTTTCTCAACTGATGGGTAGGTGCTGCTCGTGCTGTGGTGTCGCACATCGAGGCTGGACAATCTTAACTACGAGTATCTATCTAATCACTGTGCATTGTGCAGGCAAAAAGTTATTACCGTCACTGCATCAGGTGGCAGGATTTGTTCTGCAAATCTTTTGTACTTGTTGGGGTGGCTTCGGCATTCCTTTCTCTTCAATGATTCAGAGCTGTGCTTCATTTGTCTTGATGGGCTTCATTTTCTTCTCCGTTTTCCTTTTCTGCTCGGTTGACTGACTGACTGAGTTATGCATTTGATCATGTCCATTTTTTGCAACTCAAAACACGATGAAATGCTGCCTTCAAATTCTTAGTGATTCTCAGTCAAGAAGCTGCTAATGACCATTGGCAATTCATCAAAGTTTGTGCAGACTCTTGCCCAGCCATCAGGAACAGGATAATATTTCATTCGTATGGGGACACGCAAAGGTGCGAGTGAGCATGGCCAATTTGCACCCCGTTCATGATCAACAAATTCATTGAGCATGCTGAGCAGGATGCAACCATCTTGCACAACCACTTCATGGATTGTACGTAAAATGATGTGCTCAACGTATCTGAAAGCCCCACTTTGAATGCTTTCTAATTCGTCTCAACAGCATCCCCTTCTCAATTGCCAATTCTTGCACACTGTGGATATTTTGTCAATTTCTTGTTGTTGCAGTTTTTGGCCCCCAGTGTGTTGAACTCTCATCATGAGTGTCTTATCTGCCTGCTTGTAGGCTAATTTTGCCAGGTACCCAATAATTAACTACTGTCATGTGGACAAGACAAAAGTCTCCCGAGTCACCCCTAATTTCCCGAGTCACCCCTAATTTAACCCCGAGTCACCCCTAATTTCACCCCGAGTCACCCCCAATTTCCTAAATTCCCGAGTCACCCCTAATTTCCACGAAACCTGATGGTTATGACAGAGAAACGTCAAGAATTTGATGGCATGATTTCATCATCTATTAAAATTATTGAATACAGACAGTGTCAAATGCATGAATTACTCTGTCCACCTGACAAAAAATGAAAACGAAAAGCGATATCAGCACAAATGAAGCACAATATTGAATAGAAAGATATGCCAAAGAGCCAAACAACAAGGCCAAGGAAGGAAAAAAAAACCCCCTAGAATGAAAAACAACAATAAGGCATAGATGTGCAGGTACTCTCGGTACTGCAAGCATGCTAGGCTGGCACCAAATAATAATTCCTCAGCCACAAAGAGGAGCTAGCTTACTTCAAGCCGGCAATTCCTTTCAGAGCACAGTACAGCCTCAGAAGTTGAGAAGCCTTCATGAGTTGGTCTGCTCTCAAACAGTTTCCATCCCTTGTCTCGAGAACACTTCCCAACTGGGACATCAACTCAATTCTGAGTCTGGTCAGGATGTTGTCTGGGTGCTGTCGTTTCTGGAATGAGTGAAGCACAAGTAGAGAAGAATGAGTGTTGGTAAATTCAACCAGCTCACCCAGGAAAATGCCAACAAAGGTTGCCATCGACTTCGCTCACTTCTGATTAGGTGTGTACAGTGGCGAGAAAATTAATTGTACCACATATGGTGTCGTTGTTTTAGGATTTTCGGAGAAACATGAAACCCATGGATATTGCGTTCCCTGCATTGATTTGACACATATTTCCACGCAACAAAATTCCATCTTTTGAACCTGAAATCATCACATTTCTCAGTTTATCTGAATAACTGAAAAATACCACGTACTTGTAGAGACGAGTAATTTTCTCGCCACTGTACACGTTGCATTTTGGGCCTAGGCTATCTCAGTTTCAAGCAATCGAAATACAAGTTCAGCAGTTTCTTCTTTGTGGAATCAAAGCTAATGTTTTTCTAAAAAGAGCGATTGTTTGATTGTTAAAAAGTACACTGACCCCTGTAAAATGCCTTCCAAAGCAAAAATTAATATCATATTGTTTTCATGAAGCTGTTTTCAGAAGAAGCTGGTTAGTTTTCGTAGTAGGTACCTAAGTGAATTTTTGTCCTAATCTTGTGAGAGTGGTTGGCCTTCTGTCCATTTTTGCATGCTTATGCTGAATCCAATGGCCTTTGCCCAAGCAATCTTCTCACCTTGATGTTGCATTCCACCGTGCAGTCTTCAGGCGCAACACACATCGTCAGCTTTGATTTTTTAAACTTTCCCAGCATTTCTGCATCCTTTCTGTGTTATTTTTAAGTTTATGAAGAAGAACATCAAAAGAGAAATAAACCTTTTGTACATTTCGTATGTAGAGTGAAAACCAGTTCCTTATCTGCTGGTCACTTCCCAACAACATCCCAGAGAGTGTCGCAATCAAATCATCTTTCTTGGAGCTGGTAGATGGGAGCTGTTGGTTGTAATTCTCAACACCATCAACATCCATACTGTTGTTGCTGTTGTCAACTCCATCACAAATGTGGTCCAGTGTCAAGGCAATCAACAATTCCGGCAACTTGCAAAGCTCTATCTAAAATATATGTAAAGTTAAGAAATCAATGCTGTTTCGTGATGATTTTTTCGGTTCTTATTTTTCCACTGATCTTTGAAGAAGACCTTCGAAATCACTTCTTTTGTGCCCTGCGCATCTTCCATTCGCTGTGCTTATCGACCTGTGCATTCAGAAAGGTGGCTTCCCCACCCATCAAGAGCGACATATCAACACGCCAATGGTGCCAAAACCAACAGAATTTATTTTTTCTGTACATTCCAAAATCACAGAAGACTTTTTAGTGAGGCAAATACACACACTTTGCAGATTCATCAGTTCGTAGTGCATGGTGTTGGTTGGTGCGTAATATGATGTGCTGGGCAACTTATCACTGTGTTGTGTCTCAAGGAGGGACACAGAAAAAAAAACAAAATTCTTGATTCTCGTCCAATTTGGCCGATATTTGGTACACAGGTTAGGGGTGAGTTTGAGAATACTGCACAAAATTTCAATGCACTGGGCCAGCTGGTTCAGATTTGGGAGCCATTTTGACAAACATGAGATCAAAATTGGACAAAAATTGTGTGAATGAGCCAGTTTTTTACATCTTCACTCTTAAGTGGGTGTTTTGCAGCTTAGATGAGAGAAATTGAAAGAAATGAGAAAAAGATTGAAAAAATGAAAGAAATGAGATAGGCCTAGAGAAATTTTAAAGATGCGATTAAAAAAATGCCAAGACTCCTGAAATCGCAAGATGCAAATCTTGTTACGCACTTTAACGACAAAAAATAACCTTTCAGGTGCCAATTTTCACATTTTGGGGCAAGAATTGCCAGAAAAATTCTACCCGGAATGGAGATATTCATGCGAAAAATGGACTTGCGGACAACACTGTTTGAGACTTGTCATCGAAAAAGGAGGATCGCGGAAAACACAGAATCGCCAAATCCACATATCTTTATAACATCGATAGCTTAAAATGATTCCCATCAGTTCTGATGCAAATTGGTGCAATCCACTCGTGATCATCCCAGCCTTCATTGTGTGAAACCCCGCATTTTTGCAGACTCCTTTTTAGCTCTTCAGTGCAAATTTTGAACCGATCACAAAAACCCAAATCGAATCAATCTTGTTTCGTCCTAGTCTTTCTATAGATCCTAATTCGATCCTTTGAATCCTGTCAATCAAGGAATGAGAAAAAATGCTTTCCAATTTTGTCCAAAATAATGGCCCATCGTCACAATTTTAACGCAGTGTACTCGTAATTTGTGTGTTCTGTCCAAGTCTTGATGTGTAAATGATATGGAAGGAGATAAAATCTACTATGCTAGACTAACTAGACCGAATAAACTTACTCAGGTAGGTACCTAGAGCTTAAGTTTAGTGGATAAGTAAATAAAAACACTCACGCATCTATTCCTGATTGCCAAAGCCTGTGGAGGGTTCATTTTTGTCAGCAAATTCAACGCATGAATTCTGTTCGAACAGTCATCATCTGAAAATTTTTCGCTGGTGGATATCAGGCTGCTGCAAACTGGAAATAAATTAGGAATCAGTATACAGATAAATAATCGAACAGGAAGGAGACGAGACAGGCACAGGCAAGGATTTGATGATAACTGACCTCTGCTTTCTGCAGCCAGTAGCCAACGTTTGGGGCCACTTGTGAAGTCATGATCCTCCTTTTTGGACACACCAAATAGCCAAATCCCAAATTCAATGGGACTTACGTTAGCAAGTAGACTCATGTCAATGTGTCCAGCCTTGGCCCGAGAAGGGAAGCCAGCAACGACCAGGACCACAGTCCACAAATCCCCCCCCCATTCAGAAACCTCATCCCGGGCCACCCCATGACTCCTCCCCAATTGATGAGTCACAACTGAAGAAATTTGTCAATCCCCAAATCCCAAAAATCCACTTAATTTTGTATTCATTGTACCTACATAGGTACCCGCTTTTCAAGGATGTGGGTGCTCGTCTGATGTTAATAGGCATCTGAACCTACATGATACAAACCAGTGTGTGATAGATACAAGCATGTAGATGAGTACATAGAAAAACAACAAACCTTCCCCAAAACAATCAGGCATGTTGGCAAGAATGCAGCACAAGATCCAAGCTCCATATTTCAGCCTGAGTAGCGCCTCAGACAGGTCCAGTGGGCTCAACAAAGTTGGAAGCTCAGCAGCTGCGACACAGATCACATCGGCGATCTCAGGCAAGTATGTTTCAACATCAAATAATTCTGAAGGAATAATGTCGGCTGACTGTTTTGTTGAGTCCTGAAATTTAAACGTGGGAAACCTTACAATGATTTTCCATGAGAACCTGAATTTTCTCGTGCATGTCCACAAAAACCCAGCCTTCGAAATGGAGGCACTTTTTCACACCAGAAGTGTCCGACGTGGGTTGTCTGGGTCACGATAACAGGATTTTATAGAAATCACCAACTCAAAATTCTGAAAAAGCAAGCACACAAATCTCCTTTGCCGAAATTGGCAATATTGCTCCTTTTTGGAATCCAAACAGCAATTCTTTGATAGGATTGCCTGCATTTCATACTTATCAGGATTCATGTCACTTGTCATATCCACTTGGCTTGCTTGGACTTTTACAAATCTTGGAATCTTGTCCTCACAGGTAAGTGACCTGAATTCTGTGTGTTCTTGCATACCTACACGTCCAATAGGTACATCACCTCCCCCAGAATATCATAAATCTCGACCTCCAATCCTCACGTAAAAGTAACTACTTATGCAGGTCTTAATGAAATAATGCAGTTGATACCACATTCCCCCTTTTTTCCTTCTAGGCCTTGTGTTTCCAAAAGTGTAAGCCTGCCTAGCCATTTTTATGGGTACCCAATCCCCTTGGCTAAAATGCCTTTAGTAATGAAGCTGCAATGATGATTAGCCAAGAGCAATGATCAAATCCGTTTTTAGTAGCATCAGAAGCAGGGAAGCAAGGTGCAAGCACAGCACAAAAAAGGCAATGTAGGTATGTTAAGAAAACAAAATGGGCATAAGGCCTCACTGACTAACTTGAAACACGACTGCCAATAGCTCACTCAGAACTAATCGCAGCCTCCTCGTTGCATCGCTTCTTTCAAATTCAACAGCTGGCCCATTCGGAAGTGACTGGATCAATATGCTTTCTTGACTCTTTTCTCCACCAAGTTTCTGTCTGTGGGGAAGAATACAATGCAGGGTAAAAAAGGGAGTTTTGTTTGATGCAGTTACAAACGACGCTGATAAAACAGATTGTTCTTCATGCACAAACAAAGCTTTTTGTGGAGCAACCATTCCGGAGAGTGGTTTATTTTGCTGAATACATTTGGCGAAGGTTTTCTCATTATCCAGACAAACAAATCTTGTGGAAGTGGTAGATTCTGCACACAAAGGCACTCCCTTAGGGGCGGAATTGAGGGGATTATGCCCCCTCTGGCTGAAGACCACAGCTTAACTTATTTCATGCTACCGAAAACTTATTTCAGGCAGTATTTTTCTGCATAATGGAAGCTACAGGGAAGGGATGAGCTATGGCCATAGGATGGTAGGCAGGGGTAGAGGAGCTCTGTATGTGATATTCCAAAACTTTTAAAAGTACCTAGGTACTTTTCAAAATGCTTTGGAGGGGGCTCCACCCCAAACCTTCTGCCAGGGACTCTGACTCTGGACACAGCTTGCACTCGGGGATGGTTGCCCCCATGCACCTGCGGCTATTCCCCAAAATTGTGTTGAATAGCAAATTCCCAATTTCAGAGGTTGTGACAGCACATTTTTAGTGGCAATTAAAAGTGTATTTCAATCAGTTTTTAACCCCCAGCTTGAAACAAGTCAGAACATTAAGTTACACCAACTGTGGCTGACACATTCCTCAAAAGAGAGTAAAGGAGAAACAGAAACAAACTGCGTGACAAAAGGGGTTATTGGAGCGACAGACATTGGATTGGACTCAGATTTGTGAAATCACCGTTACATTCAAGTATTGTTATAAGTCTGCTTGAGTACCGTTATCTTACTCCACAAGTACCTATTTATCCAGTAGAAGAACTCCTGTTTTCGTTTACTGATGTGTGCTTGATCCGCCCAAGGAATTCGAATCGCTGCTATTTGTGCGATTTAAAGGCGGTCCAGAGTGCTAACCCAATTAAATATCCCGTGATAAACCACCCCAATCCTAATCTAAATCCCCCAACCTCCCCCCGTTATACTTCGTAGTTCGTTCCAGTAGGGAACTATGGTAAGCGAACTGGAGGACTTCCTTGGTCCCATGAATGTGCTTATAAAAAAAATCAAGGTATCTAGGAACCCACCTTGTAAAAAGTGTGGGTAACACTGGGCACCAACAGTTTGAAATATTAAAAAGCAAAGGACAAAACTCACTTCAGTGCTTGCTCCTTTCTAACATCAACTTCCAATGCGTGAAAATCGACCGACAGAAGGGCCACAATTGAATTGACACGTTCAATTCCAGACAGGTAGCCCAACAAATTCTTCCTGTCATCAGAGCATCGCTTAGATTGATCCAATGGCAATATTAAACTCATGCGAACAAGGCATGGCAACACTTGACAAATTTCTTCAGGTGGCAAAGCTATCAAATCATTCACACTGGCTGACTGCAGAGCTCTGAAAACCTTTGGCTCCACAGGTGGATGCGTATATTTTTCCATATTCTGTCCTTTGTGTTTCAGAAGATTGCCAACAGCCCAATCATTTCTGAATGAGAGCTTCACCTGCTTTTTTATTCCAAATCACAGACACCAAGCATTTTTCACAAATCCAGGCGAAAGAAGTTACGTGAGAATTAAGGCTAATTTTTTTGTAAAAATTAAAAAAAAGAAAAAAAAATTATGGTTGGCAATTAAATGGGTGGGTAAGGCCTGCCTAAAAGTGGGTACCGTCCTTTCACTCAAAGTCGGCGTCGTGCCAAAAGTTGTTCAGGGATGCCCAACTTGAAAATGCTGCGGATTTGAAAATGTGAAATGTGACGAAGAAAAATACTTGCCTGTTGCAGTTAAGGGAATGACCGTTTGGTTCCGACTGTTCCGAGACCACAGATACTGGACTCCCAGTTCATACATATCATCCAACTCAGAGGCCAACTCAGAGTGAAAGGATGATAGGTAGCCATGTGTTTCGCGTGTAAAATGCATTGAAAAAATTCACCAAAAAATTACCTAGGTACTTTAAGGGAGGATCCAAGCAGACCAACTTTGCTTTTTCAAGTTCAAACAAACATCTCCTTTGTCCGGTCAAGGCCGGTTGCCGTAAACCGTACGCGCCATAAAATGCCATGCTACTGACAGCTCCGATTGCCGTACGGTGTATGCGCGTTTAAAGCTGTTGCGATTTTCCGACTGCCGTACGCGCGCAATTCCCATGTACCTACCTAATTAAATGGGTTTTCTGCCGCAAATCTGACGAATAGCATCTGCTAAAATTTTCATATTCGGAAAGCGGAATAAACAGCGATCTAGCAGACACTCATTCCACCAACATCGGTCCAACCGTTTTAAATTGGCGCAATTTTCAAATTTCCCGGTTTTTTTGTGTTTAGTTCCTGTTGGAGGTGCCTTTTTCGCGATAGCGTGACATCTGCCGGCTGCCGCCCGCCGAAATTCGAATTTTCGGGAAGCCGAACGACGCGCGATTTAGCAGATGCTTATTTCACGTGATTTGCTGCATTCGTTTTGAAATGGAAGCCATCTAGCTTTTGGGAGGCGCTGTAACCAATATCTCCAGCCGGCGCTCTCCCCATGGGAATTTGGAACCCCGCTGGAACTGCCCACAGACCCCGCTTCACCCTTCGGTGGTCTACGGCCACAAATGGCCCCCCTCAACGAGGCTATTTATTCCCATCCTGCATTTACTGTCCCTTTGCCACACTCGTTATGCCCTCCGATTGAGGGCCTTGCCCTGTCGTTGACCAGTGGGGCGCCCTGCCCTCTGAAATTTCTGGCCATAAAAATGATTTATTTTGTGGTCGATCAGTTTTTCTTCTCCTCAAATGAATGTTTGAGAAAGAAATTGTCGTGAACCCTGCCATGTCGCGATGCAATTCTGTGCAACATCCTGGAAACAGCAAATATTCCGATCTAGCGATTTTTCTTTGCGAATTACAAAAAAAAATCTTGCGATTTTTTGCGGTTTTTGGGCAAAAAACCTTGCGCAAAACAAAAAAAGCTGTCTGACAACACTGCCCTGGGCCCCCGCTGGGGGCGCTTTCCCCCAGACGGAAGTGACTAAAACGCTTAACCTGCTTGTCTTGCTGGTAATGGCCAGTTTAGGGTTAGGTTAAGGTTAGGTGAGGTTAAATTTGGTTATGATAACCTAATCTAACAATAACCTAACCTATTTAACCTATATAACCACTACCACCAGGCAGGGATGGGTAAACGTATAAAACTCCACGTATAATACGTGCGTATAATACGCACGTATAATACGCGTAGAAAACGTATAAAACCTAGAAGTCGAGTGATACCTCATTTTTTGCAGAAAAAGCTGCTCTTTAACATGCTAGTATTCTTTTTATTACATTAAAATAATGAGAAGCATCATCATCAATGAAAGAAAAAAATATATAGGTAGGTACCTAAAACAGTTAATCATTGAACTGTTTGCCCTTGCTTTCAGGTTGGCCCCCACAAGATTTCAACACACCATTGTAAAATGCATTTCAAAAATTGTAGGTAGGGCCTATATGCACCAACTACTACCTCCTTCCAACTACTACTACCTCTACTACTACTACCTACTACTACTACTACTAACAACTACTACTACCTACTTAGGTAAGTGTGTGAAGGGTGATGCTGCCAAATTCGAATTATTCACTTACAGATATAAGGTAAGTCTAGATGTGTCGAGCTCATATGCCTGGTAAAAAAGAGAAAAGTACCTACCAGGTGCAAGCAAGAGCCCAGCTACGGGATGGGAGTGAGATTTCTGGCATCATTTGGACAGCTTATGGTTCATCGACATGTATCACCGGCAGAACAAAGGATCAGGGGAATTTTCAGTTCGGAGTAAAATTTGGGAGAAAATGACAATTATTTTTTTTATTGATTTTCGCGGAGAGACCATATCACACGACAAGGCGACCCGCTTTGAAAACTACTGAGATTTTTTTCATTCAAACTGAAAATGCCCAAACCATTTTCTATGCCATGAGAAGGAATTTGTAAGTCACTGCATGACTGTCCCCACCCTCATTGCATGCTTGGGCAAACACCACACCACAACACACGCGTGCTGTGGCTAATCAGCTACGGGATGGGAACATAGGCTGGATCCTTTTGAATTATTGAACAGGTCTGGCAATTGTGGGGATGTTGAAAGAATATCGATGAAGTTGCATTTTGAATGAAAGTGCCACAGCACTGTCAATACTGTCATTCCAAAAAACAATAGTCCATTTTGAGGGGGGACACCTGTATAAAATGTGAAAATTTGACTTTTTCTCCAATTTTGTTTTTTAGCCTAAAAGATGCCTTGGAATCTCCTGAATCCAGTGGTGAAAACGGCTTTGAATTATCTTGTTTACTTCAAAAGTTATGAAAGATTGCACGACTACATCCGCTTCCAATTTCTGTGAGATTTCTCATGATCGCAAGAAAATATCACCTTTTCAAACGTATTTTTACCGCATTTGGATTTTTTCACTCGCGGTAACTTTCTGTCCCTTCTATCTCTATCTTAGCGGTTTTTCATGTTAGAATGCTGAAATTAGGTAGCCGACACAGGATGTAAAAAAGTATGACAAATCGACTGACTGTGCCGGGTTTTTCCTTTTGTTCCTCCTTTTCAACCTAATGCAATTGAAGTACCGCAAATTAAGTTTTTTTAAGTGCTTTTAGCGATGCATGGCAAAACTACGACAATAATTGAACTGCAAGGACAAAAATGAAAAATCCGACACATTCAAAAGTTTTACACTGCTTTTAACTGGCTATGACCAAAATCTGACCTCCGTAGCACTTGTGGTTGCACCTCTGCAAGGGTCGGAACACCGCATCCATTTTTCACATTTGAGATCACCCTGTACCTACACCGGTTAATATTTAGGGCTCAAATTTTGCTCAGCACTTGTCCTATAAGCCTCCAATCTGTGTGCAAAATTTCATCCAAATCGGATAACAAATGAAAAAAAAACACCAAAGACAGGTGTCCACCCCTTAAATGGCATCAAGTTCTAAATAACAAGACGAAATGAAAAAGAACTAATGGATTCAAAGGGTTGGCAATTATTGTTCCTAATTTCAGCACCCACGCATAACTACCTACCTACTGGAACCATTTCCAGGGAAGGAACTTTTGAACCACTCTCATGAGTGGTTGTGTCTGAGAGTGGCCTACTATTGTAGGTCACTCTCAGAGTGGCCTACAATAGTAGGCCACTCTTTGCCGACTTGTATGTTTTTGCTCCAGGGTTTTTAATCTCTAATTGTGTTAAGCTGAAAATGAAATCGAGCACAAAAGAAAATGACACTCATTTCTCGCTTTGTTAGTAAAAACTTCTAAGTTTTGTTGTAACATTGTTGGACATGTGCCATTCACAATGATCTCCGATGAAACTTTCTGAAAATTTGCCAAAATTGCAGAATGGTACAAAACACCCTTCTAGTTTATTGAAAGAAAGCCATCATTTTAGACAAAAATATAAAAATGCAATTTGAGCTGCCATTAGGTATCATCCCTTTCTGCGATCGTCATCATTTCAGACAAGTTATTCAGGTTTAATTCCTCCTACACTGCCCTGAGTTGTGAAATAACTTCAGAATTGAATTCCTTGTCAAATTCCACCCCCAAGTCATGTGTCACACGCCTGTTAAATTTTTCCACACGTATAATACGTACGTATAAAACACTTTTATACGTACGTATAATACGACGTATTATACGTAGAAAACTCACGTATAATACTTACGTATTATACTTACCCATCCCTGCCACCAGGACGAGCAGGTTTTCAGCAGGACAAGCAAGACAAGCAGGACAAGCACGTTCAGCGTCTTCGTCACACCCCCCCCCCCCCCCCGTGTGTGGAGGAACCTAGATAGGTGCCTACCTGCTACTGCCTCCTGGAAGCAACACTTTCCTTGCTTCAGTTCAAGTTGAGTAACTGCCCACCAGCACCAGCAAGCTGGGGTAGCTGCCAAATTCCGAAAATCCCCAGTGCACCACGACCAAGCAGGCTGGCAGACCCATCACATGCCATCAGCCATTTGTTTGTTTTTCCAACCCAAAAACAGCCCCAATGCCCTACAACAAGTTGTCAGTGGACAGTGATGAGCATTGCAAGAAGTCCAAAAAAGAACAGTGACCAAGTTCATCCCATGGGAAAAGAATTTATTTAACTGCCGGCGCAACCGCAAATCCGATGAATCGGAGTAACCGCGCCGTGAAAATAAAAAGAACAGTCCCCCAAGTGGGAGAAGTCGGGCCGATATTCCACATTGCATCCCAGATTTGAAAAACCGATTTGGTTTTTGGGTGTGGGTGCAATGGGGAGAATGATTGAAGGAGGTGCAAAAATGGCAACAAGGCGAGAAAAAAAAAAATAAACCGTAACAAAAACATACCATCTCAGCACGTGGACGTTTTCATGAAGAATCTCCATCCAGTGGTTCGTCACAGTTGTCAAATTGCACAAAAAGTGACATCATGGTCACCAAAACAAAAACACATGTCCATGTCCAAACATGACAAGTCACAAATTCAGTCAAAAAATTCAATTGATTCGATTCGTGCAAGAATGGGGAAAAAAATTACCAATTAGGCAAACTGAAATTTTGCGTTAACTACCTGTCTGTATCCTACCTATGTGCCAAATTTAAACATGATTGCAAGCTACCTAGGTATCTACTATTTTTCTCTTTTTTCGCCTACCCCGATCCTACTCACAAAAAAGCTTCGAGATGTTGACTGCATTGAAAAATGAATGGGCTTTCTTCAAGTCAAACAAAGTTTACCTGCAAGCAACTCCACCGATGATGCGTCAGAGCGAACCTGGGAGTTCTCGCGCCGCAGCGGTAAGTAGACCCTCCCAGTCCAACTCGTCAGCATAATCAACAGAGCTACCTACTTGCGATCTGAAGTTAATCACAGTTGAGATGTTCACTGCAGCCCAAGAAACAAACGAGCACCTTTTTATGGGTGAGGAGGGGATTTCTGGTAGGTAATACAAAACTCAGATAGGCAGCCTGAATCTATGGATCTAGTACGCACCACAATGCAAAAATAGGCCACTGCCTTCATTTATTTTCGTAGGTACCTACCATGAGTAACAAGGAAGGCAGGACCTCTGTTATCAAAATACAAACGCAAAAAGTCGGTTCGAGAAGATAAATTTAATAAAAAAAAAAAAAAAAAAAAAAAAATTGCAAATACACCAACATAAAAATAAATACCTTCATACATGAATACCTTATAAAAACAAATTTTCAAGAAAAACAAAATAAACAAGTAGACATGAAAAACCTAGGGGCTCAAAAAAAAAAATAAATAAATAAATAAATACATCAAAGTAAGTCCAGGGAAACAATCATAGCAGAAAAGTACCACATCCCCATCTGTTCGAAGATCGATCATGCGCATGGTGAAGACCTTACAAGTAGCTGCCTGACATGATCACGAAAAGCGGGACCCTTCATTGCAAGGCAGTCTGGAGTAAGATTTAGACTATTCCATAGGAAAATAGAGCCAACAAAGAAACTGTGTCTGTCCAGGTTACCGAATGTGCAAGGGATTTTCAATGAAAGATTTTTACATCTTTCTTGTGGAGCCGGTGTTTAGACTTGGATGCAAACACGTTTCTGCCCACCCACCTCTGTCAAGGATGCAATTTCTGAGAATCTCAAGAGCATGCAACTTCCTCCTGAGCTCAAGGGATTCCCAACCCAATTCCCGAAGAAGTCCACTCACACTTACAACTGGGTAATGGCCCAATGATTCCGCACACAAACCTCGCCGCTCTTCTCTGCACAGCCTCTACTTTATCGATTTGACATGAAAGATGAGGATTCCATGTGGTAGTTGAATACTCGAGCAAGGACCTAACAGTGGAAAAGTACAGAATAGTCTTTACACGTCTGGATGCTGAAGAGTAATTTCTGATGAGAAATTTTTAATTGCACTGAAGCCCGTTTGACAATGCTGCAGATATAGGGCCCCTCCAGTTCCTGTTGAAGGTCAATCCCAAATATTTCACTGAATCTGGTCTTGGGAGAACAGTGCCACCAGAAGTATAATCACAAAGGGTGACCCTATTAGAGCGGTGGAAAGAAATTACATTTGATTTTGATGTGTTTATTTCCATGAGGTTTGATTTGCACCAATCAGTCACAGTATCAAGGTCAAGCTGAAGCAGTTCGAGTCATCCTGTGTCAAAAGAGGTCTATACAAGACAATGTCATCAGCAAACAATCGTACACATGAACCGATACCTTTGGTAATGTCATTGATATAGATGAGGAAGAGAATGGGGCCCACACACCGAACCCTGTGGGATACCGCTAGGGGTGAGTGCCTGACAGTCTGATTTTTCCCCGTTCAGAAGAACCTGGAAATTTCGGTTGGAGACAAATGTTATGATCCAATTGAAAATATTTTCGGGAATGGCCAATTGTGCCAATTTTGCACAAAGTACAGGAATGGAAACTCTGTCAAATGCTTTCACCAAGTTTTATTTTTTTCTGGGGTGATTTTATTTCAATAGGAGGATATTAGGTACATTGCCAATTTTGAAATGTAAAAAGGACAAGTAAATGCACAAGATTCATAACAATGAATGTTTTTTTCATTGGCCGTATGCAGAAAATCATCACAAAATGGCAATTTCAAACTTACAGTTGTGTTGTCGATTCGTTGACTCAAACCAGCATTTGGCAAGTGATGAAGTGGCCAATCACACTCAAATGCCATGTTTCAAAGGATGTCCATCGATGCACATACGTGTGGCCAGAAAGTTGCCAACAAATAGTAGCAATAGGATAGCAGCACCATTGCAATAAAAGTTCAGAATAGCCTCAATATGAAATTTGCCCTAGAAGAAAAGGTTGATGCCGTGATGCACATGGCAACACAACCATAAGTTTGAAAAAAAGGGAAGAAAGAAAAGGAGAAATCATAAGTACAGGTTACTCATCACACACTAAACAGTCTAAATTAACGACTAATTAACCCAAACTGTGAGTACCACCTACACCTACCTAGAATATTGAAAAGGAAAGTGATGCATTTATCATGTTTTGGGGTTGTTAGGAGTTCATTGGTTCTACTAATCAGGGAGACTTGAAAGCCAAAATGGCTTTCCTACTGCCCACAGAAGAAAGAAGGTAGGGGAAAGCTGAGGAACTATCAATTGAGCCAAGGGTAGATCCTAGGTATCTGAACAGGTATGGTTCATGAATGGATTAGGCCAAAAGGAATTAACTTACTCCTTTGAGGGTGGAGCAAAAGAAAGGTCAAGGGTGATTTGCATGTAATGTCTGCAATGTGCATGTAATGTCCGCTGCAACACATGCAATTAATGCCTGCCAAACTCCCGAATATATTGCAGCAGACAGTACATGCACATTGAGCGAATGCGCATGCCATGCCCGCCGCCATACATTCAGGAGATACCTACTGAATCAAGGAAACTACCTACTTCAGACATAGGTAAGTTGTTGGCTGTAACAATACCCACTGGTGAAAAAACTTGTATTTGACTTTTTCAGGCTAGATAATCAAAAAAGAGTTGCTCATCCAACATCAGTTTTTTCAGACGGCTCTTGAATAAACAATACACATGACATCTGCGTAGCCCTGTCGGAAGCAAATTCCAGAGCTGATAACCAAACACTTGTAGTGAATATCTTCCAAATTTAGTTGAATATCTGTTAGGACGTAACAAGCATGAGTTTGCTGACCTCAGATTCATTGTTATGCCCTCGGCAGGCATAGCCTCACCAGGCAAGAGAGACCCAGTGGCAAACACATGCTTGTGCACGAGCAACAAGATCTGAAAGTAAATTATTTGAAAAGTGTTGAGTAACCGCAGGGCCTTAAACACATCCTTTGTGTGTGCCCTGAACGGGAGGCCCATTGCAATACGAATAGCTGATTTATGCAATATATTGATTGGTAGTATATTTTTTAGAATTGCTGCACCCCAAATTGCAGCACAATATCTTAAGTGGGACTCAAAATATGCATGATAAGGAGTAGTGCACAGTGATCAGGAAGGTGTACTCGAGCTGAACGCAGGATAAAGAGACCAAAGTTAACTTCCTAGAAAGTGCGATCCTATTAGCATCCCATGAAAGTCTAGAGTCCAGTACCAGTCCAAGTAATTTAAAAGAATCCACTTTGAGAATGGAGTGTGACCCAAGAGTAATGTAACTCCCAAGAGGAAGATCAGGAGCATGGCAACCAAACTGCATGACATTCGTTTTATCGAGGTTGAGTGTCAAATGATTGTATCTACACCATAGTGTCAATTTATCAATTGCAGTTCCAGCAATGTGCAACAAATGAAAATATGAAATATCTGAAATACACAAAGATATATCATCAGCATAGGCGACAATCTTGGCATATGTAGGTAGAAAATGAAAGAGATCATTTAAATATATGACAAACAACAAAGGGCCTAAAATGCTGCCCTGGGGAACACCACTAGTCACGGTGGACCAAGAGGAGTACTTTTGTCCAATGCGAACACGCTGGAACCTAAAAGACAGGAAGGAAGACAAAAGTTTAAAGGGAGTGCCCCGTACCCCATATCTGTATAACTTATCCAACAAAACAGCATGGTCCACATTATCAAAAGCCTTTGACAAATCAGCCAATATAGCTAAGCAAAAATTCCCAGAGTCCACTTGTACTCTAATTTGATTAACAAACTCACTCAGTGCATCCATTGTTGATCTTCCTGGCAAAAAACCATACTGAAAGCGGCTCAGTAGAGAATGACTGAGAAAAAAATTTAGGAGTCTACAATGGAGTGCCCTCTCACAAAGCTTACTAAACACCGGTAACATGGCAATAGGTCTGTAATTGCAAGGGTCAGTTGGTTCGCCTTTATTTTTGAAAATCGGCACTAAGATGGCCTCTTTGATCTGAGAGGGAAAAATGCCCTGCAAAAACATAAGATTAATGACATAACAAATAGGTATGGAAAGGGCAAGCACATTACATTTAAAAACTTTAGAACAAAATCCATCAATACCTGGCGAAGTATTATTTAAGTCTCTGATCATTTTACAAATCTCTTCTTTACTACAGGGTGTGAGAAAAAACGAGTTACTGTGCCACTCAACGTTATTCAAAAGGTGGGCAGACTCAGAGGGACCACCAATTTGATTGTGACAAGAAACGGCCCCCTGAAAATGCTGACTAAAAATTTCAGCAACCTCAAGATCGTCGGACAAAAAAGAACCATCCGGGGAGGCTAAAGTTACCTTTTTTTCATTGGTCAGACCAAAATTTAAGGCTTCCTTCATGACCTTCCAAGTGTGCCTAGCATTGTTCGATTCCTGAATTCTTGAAGCAAAATAAGAGGCCTTGGCCGCCCTAGACATCTCTTCAACAAAGCAGGTCAGAGATTTTAATCTCTGCTGTAAGGGAATGTTAAAAGGTTTGCGAAAAGCCTTTGTCTTAAGATTATCTCTCAGAATTATCAGTCTAGCCAAGTGAGGTTTTACCCAGAGAATTAGGGGGTTAAGTCAATGAAGATAGCATCAACCTGAGTGCCTACTTTAAGGTGCTGGATGATATCATGTGAGAAAGAAGTCAGTTGTGTTTCACACGAGAATCCTGATCTAAAACCATGCTGGAATTTGCTAAAGAAGTCCCCACATTCAAGGAGGTTACGTAATATATCCTGCCACAATTTTCTCCATTAACTTAGCTGAAGAGCAATCAGGCTTATTGGTCTGAAGGAGGTCAGGGACACTGGCAATCCACCCTTAGGAAGGGGTTTTGACAATATTCAACATCCAATCATTTGGAATGATATTACTTGACAAGGAGTTGTAGAAAATGACCAAAAGAAACTTGGATAATACATCAGCATGGTTTTTAAAGAAGATCATCGGTATCCCAAACCAAGTCAAAGGTGGAGTTTTTGCATGAGCGGATGGTTGCTGCAATTGCCTCAGGGGTAAAGATATCAGCATCTCTTATGAACTGTTGGTGTTCAGTTTGGTAGGCAGTGCCATGATTTGACTGAACAGGATTAAGAAAAGCCACTACAGCCTTAGCAAAAGAGTCACTAATTTTGGAAGAGGAATTTTGTTTTGCTTTCACAGGTCGTAGGTCCATGTCGTTTGCCAACAAATTTTCTAGTTTTAGTTTTGGAGTGATGAAATGTCCAGAAGGTTTTGGTGCTGATAACATCATTTATTGCAAGGTGCCTCAAAAACTTTGTTTCTGTTGCCCGTAGTTCCCTTTGGTAGGCTCTTAAAGCAGATATGTAACTTGTCGTAACTGAGGCTTAGACAAGCTTCTCTGGAATAGACTACGAAGTCTGCAGTACTTTGAGCGAAGATTGCGATTAAACCAGGTAGGCCTGGTTCCCCATCTAAACGTGGATTATGTTTAATTGGAATATAGTACTTGATTGCCAGAGCGCATAATTCCTTAAAGTCCTGCCACAGAAGATGGACATCGCTACTGGTTCAATGTCACAAAAGGACCACTCAAAACCTATCGACCGCTTCTTTGTCATACGAGCAAAAATTAGGTTGTTGCTGACTTGGGAGGACACTATGCTTGGCACAGCAGGAAGTTTAGCAGCCTCGACACTGAAACAGGCTGACACCATGAGATGATCACTCAGGCCTGGGATTGCCCTGATGGAATTTAGATTTAGCTTCGGGCAGTGGAACAACAGATCAATAGTGGACCCATCAAGACAATTAGGATCAGAACTAGCTGGCCTAGTAACAAAATCCACACCTGCTTAAGTGCAAAGGAATCCATGAATCTCAAAAGACCAGGGGGGAAAAGATCATGCTCTTCACTTTCGCTGAGAACATTGATGTTAAAATCCCCCAACTGAGTATGGGATGGGTATTATCCCCATACGAAGTGATAGAATAGCTGAGGCAACTCACTGCAGATGGCAGAAAAATTTTCAAGTGGCAAGCCAGGAGGGCGATATAAGAGTATGACAATGGTTGCCGGAATACTAAACTCAAGGGCCACAATCAAAAGCTCATACAATTTGCTGGTGAATAACAGTTTTGGTTTAAAATGAGACTTAATCCCCAAAGACTCCACCCCAAACCTGGAGCGATCGCGCCTGAAAATGACAAAACAAGATGGCAGAATATCCACTTCAACACAGGAGTCATCTAGCCAAGATTCTGTAACTGCAATTATATCAGGATTGAGTGGTTCGAAAATAGGACGTAAAGCATAACGCTTAGGTAAAATACTTCTGGCTTGAGCATAATGAGAGAGAAGGGCGACCAGAGGCTGGAAGGCTCAATGAAGATGATTGCCGAGGTGATAAAACTGCTGACTAGACCCAGAACTGCGTGAGGCATTGGAGCCATGATGTTGCTCTTGCGGCTCGGGAACAGCCCAGGTGGAACAACCAGGCCTAACAGTTAGCATAAAAAAGCATTGGTGGAGCGAAGTATTTCTGTACCCACCTTAGCAGCCCCTACCATGGAGTAATGGAGTCCATCTTGTGACATGGC